>JAQZBX010104019.1:0-10993 GCA_029593785.1 Cabassous unicinctus | reverse complement strand
TATAATTACTCATATGGTTACTGTTATCAGAGGTCTTTCTTTTTTTAAAAAATAAAATTTTATTGAAGTATATCACTCATCTATGAAGATGCATAAGCAATAAGTATATAGTAAAAGTTGTGAATTTACAAAACAAACATCCATGTCATCATAAAAGGTTCTCATACATCTCCCACCACCAACACTTTGCATTGTTCTGAAACATTTGTTACAAACTATGAAAGAGCATTGTCAAAATATTAACTATAGCCTATATCTTATATTTGGTGTATTTTTGCCCCAACCCACCCAATTGTTAACACCCTGTATTAGTATTATATATTTATTGTTTATGAGAGAATGTTCTCAGTTCTCAGTTTCTGAGATATTCTGTAGTTCTCTGGGATCAAAGAGCTTGCTTTACACTAGTATTCTCATCTATAGGTAACTAGATTTCATTTTACACCACTTTGCTTCATTGGTTAATCCATCTTCTTTCTGCTTTCTAACATTCAAACATTTGTTGATATCATTCATTCTCTTTGTTCTTGCAAAGTTATGCCCTCTTTATTCCTTTATTCTAATTTTAATAATATTTTTAAAAGAGTAGAAGTAAATACCTATGTTAAATGCACAATATTTAGAATTTTCTGTAAAATTACTTTGGATCTTTTAAAAATTTTTGGTCTTTAGAAACAAAAAGATTTTAAGGTAAATTTGGATATGTTTTAAACTTACAGTATTAAAAAGATGGTATTTCATTTTCAGATTTTTAATTGTCTGCTTTCAAAATATTACTAAATGTTAATTTCCATTTCACCTCCATGCAGAACTGGCAGAGTTACCTTTAATAAAGTTAGATTTCTCCTGCAATAAAATTACAACAATCCCTGTTTGTTACCGGAACCTCAGGCACCTACAGATGATCACCCTAGATAACAATCCACTACAGTCTCCTCCTGCACAGGTAATCCATAGTTGAATTAAAAATATATTATAAACTTTTTTGACTAGAGGATGAATTTTTAAATTTAATTTATGTGAAATTAAATTCTTTTAAAATAAATTCACATACGTATGTATTTTTAGAAGCCTTAAATAAATGGGTTGGAAAATAAGAGATTTTTCCAGAAGTCTTTTTCAATTTACTAAATTAGCATTTTTTTTAAGTTGAATTTTTCCTTAAACTTTTTCTAATAAAATTTGAGTTGGTCTCTTAATATTTTTCTAGTAAAACTTGAATGGAAGCAATGTGAATGCTAGAGACAGATAAAAACACTTAGCTTTCAAAACTGAAAATTCCCAGTGCATTTCTTGTACCATTGTTTCTGTGCCTTCTTGTTTTCCAAAATCATAAGCTCCTCATTTAGCCAGTTTAGTCATTTGGTTATCAGTGATGGAAATGAAACTATTTACTAATAAAATAATTATACAGTAGCTTTACATGAGTTCTAAAAATCCTATAATCTATTAGATTTTTGCCATTTCATTTATTTTTCACTGTATTATTTCTCTGCAAATTACTCTTGATCTTTATAAGCTGATAGTAATTTGTATAACAATAATAAAACTTTATTTTGAATAAAACTTCATAAATATATAAGGAATCTCATAATTTAAAGAATTTATATTTTGACTATCTAGAACAGATGTCAACAGGTAGTAACATAAATATATATAACTTTAGATTTAATCATTCCCAGCTCTTCACCCTTACAGAAAGCAAGAATAGAAAACATAATTGTACTTTATTTTTGGATTCCAAAAGGCAAAAATTGTCAATATAGCCATGTGGGGGAACAGGAATGCTTTAAATCCTTAACTATGCAAAACTAATCAGTATAAGTTTACTTGGTATTTTAACAGTGTTTATAATCTTATTTTTTATATGTTACTGAGACTTATCAATGACTAAAAAACAAAAACCTATATTTATATCAGTTAAATGCATAAAATAACACTGAATCAAATAACAATTTGTTATAATAAGGGTACTAGATTTTTAATAGTATATGTATTTAATAGAAATGTC
Source organism: Cabassous unicinctus (assembly GCA_029593785.1). Taxonomy (NCBI): domain Eukaryota; kingdom Metazoa; phylum Chordata; class Mammalia; order Cingulata; family Chlamyphoridae; genus Cabassous; species Cabassous unicinctus. The sequence continues at coordinate 8,982 of JAQZBX010104019.1, read as the reverse complement.
TGTTTCCAATTTACCTTAAGTAAAAGACTAGTTTGGTTTTTTAAAAAGGAATATGTCTATTTCAGATGACTAATAATTTGGTTGCATTTATATGTTACTTTATTTAGATATGTATCAAAGGCAAAGTCCATATATTTAAATACCTGAACATACAAGCTTGTAAAATTGCTCCAGATCTGCCAGATTATGATAGGAGACACTTGGGTTTTGGCTCCTGGTGAGTATATTCTATTCTTTTATCTATCATTTTCCATTTCACAGAGAATCAAATAAATTGGTTCCTTAAAACTGTCTGAATGTTTAACTTAAGGGAAATAACCTGTTTAACACTCTTATTCTCAAAATGCTTGTTTTAAGTGTAGATTTATCGCAAAGATTTGGCAAAATATTGTTCTAAATCGGGGTTTCTCGACCTCAGCAGTATTGACTTTTTGAACCAATACTTTGTTGTGAGGCTGTCCTGTATATTATATGAGGTTTATCAGCATTCCTGGCTTTACCCATTAAATACTAGTAGCACCCTCCCAGTGTGACAAACCAAAATGTTTTCAGACATTACCAGATGTCCCCTGGGTGGAGGGAGCAAAATCACCTCCAGTTGAAAACCACTGGTCTGTGTGACTTGCCACTAGCTTTGTGATTTAAGGCAAGTCACTCAGTCTTTTGGGGCTTCATTTAACCCACAAGTACTGAAGAGGTTAGATTACCTATGACTTTTAATGTTACCTTGGAATCTTTGAGTCTTTGAATCCCTCAGCTACATTATAGCACCTAACTCATAAGGCCGTCTACTTGGCAACCCTATCCATCTGGAGCAATCTTAAGTAGCAGGAATTAAATTCAAAAGGCCTTTAAACAGGTGAAATAAATACCCCTGTGAAGGCACAGTAATGCTTATGGACTTTACTCAAAGAGAGCCCTCAGGCCGTCTCTTTTTTTTCTTTTTTGCGGTACCGGTGCCGGGGGGATTGAACCCAGGACCTCGTATGTGGGGAGCTGGCACTCAACCAGTGAGCTGCATCGGCTTCCCTGAGTTGGTTTTTTTGTTTGTTTCGCTTGCTGTTTATTTATTTATTTATTTTTAAAGATTTATTTTTATTTATTTATTTCTCCCCTCTCCCTTGTTGTTTTGTGCTCACTGTCTGCTCTCTGTGTGTTCTTCTGTGTCTGCTTGTCTTCCCTTTAGGCGGTACTGGGAACCAATCCCAGGACCTTCTGGAGTGGGAGAGAGTCGCTCAATCTCTTGGCCACCTCAGCTCCCTGGTTTGCTGCGTCTCATATCATCTCTCTCTGTCTCTTTTTGTTGCATCATCTTGCTGCGCCAGCTCTCTGCGTGGGCCAGCTCTCCTGCTCAGGCCAGCTTGCCGTGTGGGACAGTTTGCCTTTCACCAGGAGGCCCCAGGAATTGAACCCAGGACCTCCTGTATGGTAGGCGGGAGCCCAGTTGCTTGAGCCACATCCATTTCGCTGTTTATTTTTTTAATTTCCTTTTTATTTTTTTAATTTATTCCCTGCCCCCCCACCCCCCCAAATGGCTCTCCTCTGTCTCCTCGTTGTCTGCTTGTCTTCTTTAGGAGACATCGGGAACAGAACCCAGGACCTCCCATGTGGGAGGCAGGCACTTGACTGCTTGAGCCACTTCCGCTCCCCTAGGCCTTCTCTTAGTACCTGTCAAATCTTGCTTAAAAGCACAGTCCTAATGAGATTGCTTATCAATTTCTTAGACCAAAACATATTAACAAATTTCCATTGTAGAATTTCTAAATGCACATAACAAGTAAAAAAAAAAAAGTGATTTTAAAGGAAAAAGACAAAATTCTGGAAAGCAGACACATATTAAACAAAAAATGCAAGTTAGTGGTTAACTCTCAGAGGAAGGAAGAAAGATTCAGTGTAAAAAGAGGTTAAAGGGAGTTCAGAGGTATTGGTAATAATGTCTTATCAATTTTTTTAATGCCATGTATGTTATATTCTTTATGTATATAGAATATATTCCACAATTTTTGTAAGATATTTTATAGCAATAAAAGCTCTAAAAGCATAGCAATTTGGCACCATTAAGCATATATGCAAAGTACCCTCCCTATTTCAGTAATCTTTTAAGATATCAGTATATTACAATAATTGGTGTTAAGAAAATTCTAAGATATATTGTATATCATTTCAAGAAAAGAGAAATATGCATTATAGCATAAACTTTAATCAAAAGTATTAAAATTAAATATTTAAATGTTTTATGGTATAAAAGGATAATCTCAAGTTATCTGAAAATTTCACTTATATAAAACATGATTTTTCAGATAACTAAAATATTACTCTTTGAGATTTGATTTCTGCCTTTTGGGACTGCATGCTCCATGAAGCCACGGACCATGCTTGTCTTCTTCGTTACTGTATCCCTAACTCGCTGAGTGTTTGACACACACAGTAGATGCTCAACAAATATTTATTGAATGAATGAACCGTTGATTTAGTCACACAGATTTTATTTCCCCCCAGCTTTCTTCTGCTTAAAGTTATCAGAAACATCTTTGTAATTATGTCTTGTTTTGTTTGTTTGACTACTAGATCAAATATTTGCCTAGACTATGAAAGATATTAAAAACATCAGCTGTAATCTGGTTGTTTAAGTTTAGAATAATATATAGCTTTTAATATATTTATAGAAATAAACAAGAGAAATTAAGCAAAATGCATACCTATGAAAGAGTTGTACTAAAAACATCTTCAGTCAAACATTTTTAACTCTGAGAGGACTGAAAGCAGATATGTGATATTAGGGGCATAAAAGGTGAGGCTTTGGCAGATGGTAGGGTTTAGGTCTGACATACTTTGTGCTAGATTTATAAAGGGAGGATTTTTGCAGAGGGGAAAATAGAAGGGGACCAACACCATTATTATAAAAAATGTTTTACCTTCTACATTCATTATCTCCCTTTTTCTTTCTCCATTTTCTTTTTATCCTACTTCTGTTAATAGTTAATAATATAGAACTCTTCTTTTTATTTATTGAAGAAATTTTATTTTTCCTATTTTAAATTTTCATTAAATATTCTAGGCCTATACACCTAAAAGGTGCAACAGATAAGAAGTAGCTTCCTCTCCTGAAAAAGCAGAGTAGAAACAGTAAGCTGCTAATGCTGCTTTGAAGTTGGAGTGTAAGGTAATTAATAATGATTACCGGGTATGTGTATGTGAGGGTTTGCTTGAAGAGACTAAGGAGGAAGCATCATCACCTGTATGAATACTAGTTTTGATTGAGGTCCGTACTGCTATTTGCAAAACCTGTTTTTTTCTGAGTCTCTGCTCTTTCGTTTTGAGTTTAGCCTGATTTTTTTTTTATTATTATTATAGCAACCCTCATCATATAACTTTAAAAACATATTATTAAAAAAAAACTTGGCAAGAGTCTTGTGTATGTCTCTGCTAAAAGATAAAAGCTTAGATAAATGGAGAACGCTTTCCTAAATGGGAAGTATAAATACCATACAAATGTCATGTTTCTCCAAAGGAATTAGTGATTATATATGTAATACATTCCTCTTGCCATAATAATCTCTAATTATGCTCACTAGATTAGTCTGTCTTCTATATTTTCCATTTCTCTAAAGCTGTGTTTTTTATTTGCAATTCTTTCAGAACATCCTGGAAATTATTCGCTGCAATTTTATATATAAATATGCATGTGTGTGTATTAATTTCCTTACTTCAACTCCACATGTACCTGTGAATGAGATATTGTACCTACTTGTCTTTTTCACAGAGGTACAGATTAATGGAATTGTATTGTAGTAAGCAGTACACTAATTCAGAGTGTGGGCAGGAAGTCAGAGGCCGTGGTTCTAGATCTGGCTCAGCAACTTCTGTTTGTCTTTTGCTTCTCTCAGGAAAAAACATAAAGTCCTTCTCTAGTGTTTTCTGTGTACATCCTATGGGAGTGGGGGGTGAACAACCTTGGTCCTGGTTAAGCAGTTAGTGCTTCTGACAGAGTTGTGCCAGGAAGGGTTAGGACCAACTACAAATTAATGTGGGTTGTAAAATGTAGTCTGTTTCCCTACTTCCTTTTTATCCTGAGAAAAGAATAAATCTTTTATTTAAAAAATAAGTGAACTAAACTCAAATGAAGCAGATTTAGTAATTTGTTATAAAAGGAAATGCTCTCTCTTAAGGGTGCATTCTTCATAGAAGTAATAATAATGATTACTAGCATTATTATGTGCAAGTCCTTAGCTTATATTTTCTCAGTCTTCATAGCAACTCTAGTGGATTTTTTTTTTTAACTTAAGAGTGAAAAATGAAATTGAGAGAGATTCAACAAGTTAAAGTCACATAGCTAGTAATTGACGGTGCCAATATTGTGAACCTGCCAAACATAATGCTGAGCAAACAAACCAGATACAGATACAAAAGAAGAGATATGTGATTCCATTTTTGTAAATTCTAGAATAAGCAAAACTAATTGTATTAGTTTTCTATTGCTCCCATAACAAATTACCACATACTTGGTGGATTAAACAACACATGTTTATTTTCTTTAGTTCTGAAGGTCAGAAGTTTGACACGGGTCTCACCAGGCTAAAATCAAGGTGCTGACAAGGTTGCGTTCCTTTCTGCAGGCTCTGGGTAGTAGCTGTTTCTTGCCTTTTTAAGATTCTAGAGGCCACATTCCTTGGTTTGTGGTCTGGTTCTTCATCTTCAAGCCAGCATCATATCATAATGACCTTCTCTTCTGCCTCCCTCTTTGTCTTTTAAGGACCTTTGTGATTACATTGGGCCCTTTTGGATAATCCAGGATCATTTTATTTTAAGGTCATCCAGTTAGCAACCTTAATTCCCTTTTGGCATATAAGGTAACATATTCACAGGTTCCAGGGATTAGAACATGGACTACTTTGGGGAACAGAGGATGGGGGCCATTATTCTGCTTATAACACTAAGGTGAAAAAAATCATAATATTGATTGCCTCTTGGGAGCATGCATTTGTGAGGGCAGGGTGGTGGTGGTGAGGATTGACTGGGAAAGGATGCATGGGAACTTACTGACAGTAGAAAAGTGCTACATCATGATAGAGGTATATGTTACAAGGGTATACACATTTATCAAAATTATACAGCTAAGAGGTATATATTTCAGTATATGTAAATTCACTTCAAATGACAATTGAGGGACGCGGATGTGGCTCAAGCGATTGGGCTCCCATCTATCATAGAGAAGGTCCAGGGTTCGATTCCCAGGGCCTCCTGGTGAAGGCAAGCTGGCCCGAGCGGAGAGCTGGCACAGCAAAATGACGCAACAAAAAGAGACACAGAGGAGAGACAATAAGAGACGCAGCAGACCAGGGAGAGGTATTGCAAAAAATTGAGCAGCTCTCTCCTACTCCAGAAGGTCCCAGGATCAGTTCCCGGTGCTGCCTAAGGAGAACACAAGCAGACACAGAAGAACATGCAGCAAAATGGACACAGCAGACAGCGAGCGCAAAAACAACAACAGGGGATGGGGGTGAATAAATAAATAAATCTTTAAAAAAAAAGACAATTGAGTGGGGGCATGGGGAGTAGATGGAGGTATAGATGAAACAAGAATGGCAGGATGTTGGTATTTTTGAGTCTGGGTTATGAGTACATTATTCTCATACTCATTATGCTGATGAGTTCCTTATACTATTGTTTACTTTGTAGTTGAAATTTTTCATATTAAAAAATTGAATGTTCATTTAGTTTTAAATACATGGCTAAATGCCATGAAAATATTTATTAGTGAATTGCATTTGGTTTAGTTCAGATAATTAATTTTTAAAATATCAAACTTTACACTAACAACTAAAGTCATGTTTTGGCAGCCATGAAGAACTATACTCAGCTCGCCCTTACGGAGCCCTTGATTCAGGTTTCAATAGTGTGGACAGTGGTGATAAGAGATGGTCAGGGAATGAAGTAAGTGTTTCTCCTATTCTGCATATTTTAATTCCTAAGAGAAATTAAAATGATGAAAATAAAATGGAAAGTGTCTTAATTGGATTCAGTTTCTCATTATGTAAAATACAGAAAAGTCAAAAGGAGGGACAGAAATCCCACATATTCTGACAATAAAAAAATGGTATTATATTTCCTTCCCATCTTTTTACAGTGTACATTTTTATGTGTTTTCTACCCTATTGTACTATACAGTTTTATATCCTGGAGGACAAACAGGAGGTGAGCCAATTACAGCTGAAACCTGAAATTTGAGAGGCTGGGTAGTCTTGAGCAGACATGATAAAAGGGGTGTTAGAAGGTGAGGAAACAAATAGGACTGTAGGTTGAAGGGCAAAGAGACAGGAACCTTAATGAAGAATATCCACATGTTCAAGATAACTTTCTTAGCTAATTATTTTTATTTTGCATAATTATTAATATTATGTTTTCTGGTTTATTAAGATATAATATTTTAGCTAAAAATTGGGTTAAATGGTAAAGAATTTTTGTTAACTGGTAATTTACTGTTTATAGCATTGTTTCATTGGGAGTCCAAAGCAAATTCACTTTTAGACCACAGCCCGTTTGTAATTTGGAATTGCTTGTGTATGTATGTGTGGGTGGATGTGTACATAAGTGTGGCTGTGTCCATAAAGATACATATATGCAGAAAATATAAACTCATGTACATATGTGTAATGATAGAGCCATGAATCTTGCTATTTCTTATTAAATTTAAGTTTTAATTAGCTTATACCCATGCTTTTCATGTTTATATTATCCAAAATTTTAAATGATGTTTCTTTAATGTCTCTGCTATTTTTTTTAAGCCTACAGATGAATTTTCAGATCTGCCTCTTCGAGTAGCAGAGATTACTAAAGAACAGAGACTGCGAAGAGAAAGTCAATACCAAGAGAATCCCAGCAGTTTAGTAGTTACAAATGGTGGAGGTAAACATAATTAATGACATCCAAAATTTTTATAATCACTTTAACTTTTTAAAGCGGTCTCTTTCATATCCACTCCTTTTCTTTTTGTATCTGTAGCTTCTCTCTCCTTTTTAAAGACTTTCTCTTTTATAATTGATGGGGGAAAAAATATTTTCCATTGGGATTAAATTTCAATTTGTCAGTTTTTAGGCTTACAGTTAGAATGTAATAGTTCTACCTCATTTTTATTTCCAGGAAAACTTTTTCAAAGACAGTTCACCTAAAATAAATCTTCATTTATCTTGATTTACCTATGATCTTCTTTGAAGTACCATTCTCCTTTTTAAAGATTATCTCTATTTGAATTTAGTGAATTTCTTGATATTTACCTTTTCTTTAATCTCTTTAATCTGGAATTGTGCTCTTCAAGGGCATCTGGATCCCAGTTTTCCTTACTCTGGCATTTTAAAATGTATAGTTCTTTTTATAGTTCATTAACAGAGAAAGCTCTTCTGCTTTCTTGTGCTTCTTAGGCAGGCTCTTGATCTTAGCATTCCATTCAATATTACTTTAGTTTTAATTACCACATCCTAATGTTTAACATTTAGGGGCCAGTTATAAGGGAGAAATGACTTTGATTTTCCAGAAATCCATTATATTATATGAGAAGAGCTTTCCTCTTTGAATGATGATTTCAGTTAAGTGGTCTGTCATCATTTTTTGTTTATCATCTTATTTTCTTCATTATTCCTTTTACTTTACCATCCCCTTCATATTTCAGTAGTTTTCTTTTTAATTTAGCTTTCATATAAGATATATTTCTCATCAGTTTATTTCACAATTAAAATAATATCTAGATCTGTGCTGTCAAGTATGTTATATATGTTAATATTTTGGGTATGTTGGACAAAATAAAATATATTATTAAAATTAATGTTACCTGTTTCTCTTACCTTTTTTTATTTTTTAATTTTTTTAGTTAGGTCAGTAGTTTATTGAGAAAATGGGAGAAAATAGCAGATTAAGCATCCCGAGATGTAGGAGGAGAGAGAGAGAGATTTGGCTTGTGGGGTTATCTTCAAGCTATTAATTATTCCTCCCTTTGTGAATGTTTGGGGGAAGGACCCCTGTTTACTTTTCTGATTATCCCACCCATCAATTCCCCAGGGGGCCCAATGGTGAGGCCCCTTGAGGGTGTCTGGGGCTTTCCCTTGACCGCAAATGAGATCTCATTCCAAATGGAGTTCTTATGGCTGAGTTCTCATGGGTTCTTCTGGCAGCCTTCTTGGTCTTTTTAATGTGGTTATGAGAAAATCTAAAATTACATATGTGGTTTGCTTTTCTGGTTTGCTTTCTATTTCTTTTTAAACACTGGTCAAGATAGTATGAAAGTAATGTTGCTTTTTTAGGAGCTGGTCATAATATGAATCATTTTGTCAGAAAAGATGTAGCATTTTAAAAATGCATTTTTCCAGGGAGTGGATGTGGCTCAAGCGGTTGAGCGCCTGCTTCCCACATGAGAGGCCCCGGGTTCAGATCCCAGGCCTCCTTAAAAAAAAAATGCATTTCTGTACCTGGTTTCTAATGTACCTGAAAACATAACTTTTCATCCTCTTGGGCTGTTAAAAAAAACTCTTAATTATTCAAAATTCTTATTTATATTAATTGCAATTATGGAAATTTTTTTTAGAAATAATCATAAAACTATATTGAGTACCATTTCTTCAAATTCTCTTTTCCAAGCAACTGCAATTTTTGGGTAGTATATAGATCATAAAATAATAGCTGAGGTTTAATACATCTGGAGACACCACCTTAGTAGCAAACTTCCTTATTGGTATTCCATTTTAAATACCTTTTTAAAGTAATGAGTTTTTAAACTTAAAAATAATGGAGAGACGGGAAGCAGGTGTGGCTCAGTGGATAGAGCCCCCGTTTACCATATGGGAGGCCCGGGTTCGCGTCCCGAGGCCTCCTTGTGAGGGCACGCCGGCCTGAGCCGTGCGGTGGGCTGATGCAGCAACCTCACGGCAGGAAGCGGGTGTGGCGCAATGGATAGAGCACCCGTTTACCATATGAGAGGCCCCGGGTTCGCTT
>JAQZBX010104018.1:0-10996 GCA_029593785.1 Cabassous unicinctus | reverse complement strand
GAGCTTTGCTCCCAGCTCCCCTGCAGCCTCCACCCAATAGGTGCTGTGCCTGGCACAGAGGAAGGGCTGCAAAAAGATTCCTGACTGTGATGGTTTGAAGCTATATAGGCCCTGGAATTGCATATAGGCCTTGTGATTAGGTTACTTCAGTTAAGATGTGGCCCAGGGTGGGTCTTAATCCTCTTACTGGAGTCTTTTATAAATGAGATAAATAGGAAGAGAGAGAGAGAAAGCCACAGAAGTAGGAAGCTGGAGGCAATGAAACCTAGGAGAAAAGAGAGACCAGCAGATACCATGTGCCTTGCCATGTGACAGAGGAATACAGGATCACCAGCAGCTGGTCTCCAGGAAGAAAGCATTGCCTTGAAGATGCCTTGTTTTGGACACTTTCACAGCCTCAAGACTCTAAGTTTGTAAGCTAATAAATAAATCCCCTTGTAAAAGTCAATCCATTTCACGATATCTGCATTTTGGCAGCCTAGCAGACTAAAACATTGACCAAATGGGTGAATGAGTGAACAAATGAGCCGGTGAGTATTCTGTGCCACTGGAGGTGTCAGCCTTCTAGCCGTGCCATGTGACAAGCTCTTCTTGTGGCTTTGCTTCCAAATGTCCTGGGAAATGTCCAGCCAGAAAGGTGACAAACAGCAGACCCCGGGAAACAGGCAACCTAGCAGCCCCTTCCCCTGGCCTTCTTGGTCTCAGTTGGACTTGCACTGGCCTGGGATGGGGACAGGGGTCTGGAGGCTGGGAGGCCTGAGGTGGGGCGGGTGAGGAAGGGATAGTCATCAAGGACTCCCTGGAGGCCTCTTCCTCCTATGGGCACATCCTGCCTGCTGGAAAGTTTGAGGGGGAAACCGAACTAACTGGTGGTGCCAGCTGGAGTTGCTAAGAGGGAGGTGGCTGATCGCCCAACAGGCCCTTCAAGAATGGAAGTCGGTTGTGCTGCCGTCCCTGCCTGGGGGAGGCCGGCTTGAAGCAGGGCCAGAGGAGGAAGCAAGAGGGAAGTGCTGTTGGAGGCCAGATGCTGACTTGCTCTACCCTCAGGAGAGCACTGGAAAAAGAGTCTTGGAACGTTGTGCTCAAAATGACAAAAGCCATTGGTAATCCAAAACTCCCAACAAAGAAAGTCCAGGACCAGATGGCTTCCCTGGAGGATTCTACCTCACAGTCAAGAAGAATGAACATCAATCTTTCTCAAACTCTTCCAAAAATCACAAGAGGAGGGAATACTTCCTAACTCACTCTATGAGGCCAGCATTATCCTGATACCAAAGCCAGATAAAGACATCTCCCCAAAATAAAATTAGAGACCAACAACCCTTATGAATACAGAAGCAAAAATCTTCAACATAACACTAGCAAACTGAATTCAACAGTACAGTAAAAGGATTGTACGCTATAACTAAGTGGATTTATCCCAGGAATGCGAAGGTGGGTCAACATAAGAAAATCAATCCATATAATACACCATATTAAGAGAATGAAGGAAAAAAAAAAACACATGATCACAGCGATTGATGCAGAAACGCATTTGACAAAAATCAAGCATTCTTTCATGACAAAAAATAAAACCCACTAGGAGAACTAGTAATAGAAGGCAACTTCCTCAACATGATAAAAGGTATTTGTGGAAAACCCATAGCTGGCATCACATTCAAAGGTGAAAGACTTAAAGCTTTCCCCTAAAACGAAGAACAAGACAAGGATGCCCACTTTTGCTTCTTCTGTTTAACACTGTACCGGAAGTTCTAGCCAGAGCAATTAAGCAAGAAAAAGAAAAAAACAAAAACCAACCAACCAAACAAAAAAACCCCAGCCATCCAAATTGGAAAGGCAGAAGTAAAACTATCTCTGTTCTCAGATGACATGATCCTCTATTTAGAAAATTCCTCAAAAACAAATTCAGCAAAGTTGCAGGGTACCAGATTGACAGCCAAAATTGTTTGTATTTCTATACATGAGCAATGAATGGTCCAAAAAGAAATTAAGAAAATAATTCCATTTACAATAGCATCTAAAAGAGTAAAATACCCAGGAATAAATTCAGCCAAGGAGGTGAAAGACTTTTACACTGACAATGACAAAATATTGCTGAAAGAAATTGAAGAAGCCCTAAATAAATGGAAAGACATGCTGTGTTCATGAATCGGAAGACTTAATGTTGTTGAGATGTCGATACTATCCAAAGTGACTGAAAGAATCAGTGCAATCCCTGTCAAAATTCCAACAGCCTTTCCCCCCCAGAAATGGAAAGGCTGATCTTCAAATTCATATGGAATTGCAGGGAACTCTAACTAGCCAAAACCAACTTGAAAAAGAACAAAGTAGGAGTACTCACACTTCCTAATTTCAAAACTCACTACAAAGCTACAGCAAACAAAACTTGTGGTATTGGCACAAGGACAGACATATAGAACAGTGGAATAGAACGCAGAGCTCAGAAATGAACCCAGACATTTATAGCCAATGGGTGGTTTGTTTGTTTGTTTGTTTGTTTGTTTTGTGGTACCCGGGGCCAGTGATTGAACTTGGGACCTCATAGGTAGGAAGCCGGCTCTCAACCACTGAGCCACATTGGATTCCCTGAGTTGGTTTTATTGTTAGTTTTTGTCTGTCTTCAGGAGGCACTGGGAACCGAACCCAGGACCTCTCATGTGGGAGGGAGATGCCTAATCACTTGAGCTACCTCTGCTCCCTGCTTTCTTGTATCTTTCATTATGTTTTCCTCCTTGTGTCTCTTGTTGCATCATCTTGTTGTATCAGCTCACCATGTCATCCCATCGTGTCAGCTTGCTGTCTTGCTCGTCTTCTTCAGGAGATCCTGGGAACCGAACCCAGGACCTCCCATCTTGGAGGTGGACACTCAATTGCTTGAGCCACATGCGCTTCCCCAATGGGTTTTTGACAAGGATGCCAAGATTACTCAATGGGAAAAAAATAGCCTCTTCAACAAATGGCGCTGGGACGACAGGATTTCACATGCAAAAGAATGAAATTATACCCTCTACTCACAACATATACAAGAATTAACTCAAAATGGATCAACAACCTAAATATAAGAGCTTCAGGGGGAAGCGGGTGTGGCTCAATCGATGGAGCTCCCGTTTACCATATGGGAGGTCCCGTGTTCGCTTCCCAGGGCCTCCTTGTGAGGGCAGGCCGGCCCGCGTGGTGTAGTGGGCTGATGCAGCAAGACCTCACAGCAAGGGAGAGATAAGCAGACACAGAGAAAGCACACAGCAAATGGACACAGCAAACACAAGCAGCAAGGGGGGAATGAATAAATAAATAAATAAATCTTTAAAAAAAAAAAAAAGCTTCAGGCATTAAACTCTCAGAAGATAACACAGGGGTAAATCTCCATGACCTTGGATTTGGCAATGAATTCTTTGATATGACACCCAAAGCACGAGCAATAACATCAAAAAAATAGATAAATGGTATTTCATCAAATTAAAAACTTTTGTGCATCAGAGAACATTATCAAGAAAGTGAAAAAACAACTGCAGAATGAGAGAAAATAGTTGCAAATCATGTATTTGACAAGGATTTTATATCCAGAATATATAAACAACTCTGATGCAATGACAAATAGACAAATAACCCAGTTTAAAAAATGGGCAAAGGACTTGACTAGACATTTCTCCAAAGATCTACTTGTGGCCACTAAGCACATGTAAAGATGCTCAACAACATTAATCATTAGTGAAGCGCAAATAAAAAACACAGTAAGGTATCATTTCACATCCACTAGGATGACTATTATATATATATATGAATAAAAAAGGAAAATGAGTGTCCACGAGGATGTGGAAAAACTGGAATCCTCGCACATTGCTGGTGGAACTGTAAAATGGTTCATTGCTGTGAAAAACAGTTTGGTGGTTTCTCAAAAAGTTAAACACACAATTACCATCTGACCCAGCAATTCCACTCTTAGGTATATACCCCAAAGAATTGAAAATGGGACTTAAACAGACACTTGTACACCAATGTTCATAGCAGATTTATTCACAATAGCCAAAAGGTGAAAGCAACCCAAGTGTCCATCAGCAAATGAATGGGTAAACAAAATGTGCTATATACACACAATGGAATATTATTCAGCCATGAAAAAGAACGAAGTGTTGATATATTTGACAACACAGATTAACTTTGAAGACATCATGTGGAGTGAAATAAGCCAGGCACTAAAGGACAATACTGTATGATTCCACTTAGATGAAATGTCTAGTACAGGCAAATCCATAAAGAGACAGAAAGTAGATTAGAGGTTATCAGGAGCTAGAGACAGAGATTACAGGGAGTTATTACTTAATGGATCAAGAGTTTCTTTTTTGGGTGATAAAAAACCTTTGGTGATGGATGGTATTGGTGGTAGCACACCACTGCTAATGTAATGAATGCCACTGAATTGTGTACTTAAAAATAGCTAAAGAGGCAAGGTTTTTTTTTTTAAGATTTTTTTTTATTTATTTCTCCCCACCCCCTTGATGTTTGTACTTGCTGTGTCTGTTCATATTCCTTGTTTCTTTAGGAGGCACCAGGAACCGAACCCAGGATGTCAGATGTGGGATGGAGGTGCCTAATTGCTTGAGCCACCTCCATTTCCTGCTTTGTTGTGTCTCTCATTATGTTTTTCTTCTTGTGTCTCTTGTTGCATCAGCTTGCTGCACCTGCCTGTCATGCCAGCTTGCTGTCTTCTTTAGGAGGCACTGAGAACCAAACCAGGGACCTCCCGTGTGGTAGGCGGGAGCCCAATTGCTTGAGCCACATCCGTTTCCCATAAGTGGCAAGTTTTAAGTTCTATGTGTTTTACCGCTATAAAACAAAACCTGAAACAGCCCCCCATCTTGACCCCCAGAAGAGCAAAAGCAGCAGGCTTCTGCTGCATAGCACCGTGCTACTCTACTTGACTTCTCTGAGGTCGGTGTCCTCCTCTGTAAAATGGGATGTAGCAGGGACACTCTCTTGGATCCCTGGGATTCTTACCTGCCTACCTATGGGTCAAGCACAGTTTCCAGCCTTCTACATTTGGTTAACTCAGGCTTCCTAACAGAGGAGGTAGAGGAAGCACAGAGAGGCTACACAATGGCTTGAGGTCACACAGCTAGGAAGTGGCTGGAGTGAACACGGCAGGCGCCCTGTGCCCACATCCCATTTCCCAAGAAAGGCCACTCGCTGGGGACACCTGTGTCTGTGCCTTAGACTTTCCTCCTCCTCCTGGCAACTGCAACAGCAGATGGGCTGAAACAGTGGAGAGTCCCTGAGAAAAATCGCCTTCCATCCCCTCCACCCAAGCAGCTCTCAGCCAATAATGGATGTGGAGCTGGTGGATCAATGCCCCAGGCCCCTTGCCCTTGGCTGAGCTAACCCGTAAGAGCTTGATAAATCACAACTGCCTTTATTTCTTTTATGTATTGTTGTGGTTGTCTGGGATAGGAAATAATACTTTTTAAAAAATCAATTTTATTGAAACGTATTCATAAACCATACAATCCATGCAAAGTGTGCAATCAGTGGCATTTGGTATAATCAGAGTTGTGCATTCATCACTTCAATCAATACTAGAGCGTTTTCATTGCTCTAATAATAATAATAAAAAACAAAAAACAAAAATCTACCCCTTAGCAGTCACCTCTCAATCTCCCTATCCTTCCCATGCCATACATAGCTGCTATTCTATTTCTGTCTCTCTAATTTATTTGTATTTATATTTGGTAAAGATGGAGTCAAACAATATGTAGTACCTTTCGTCTAGTTACTTTCACTTAGTGTATTTCTTTTTCTTTTAACCATTGATGGAAGATTAGTAATATATTACTATACACTGTCCATAGTTTGCTTTGGTTGTATTTTTGCCCAAATATCACCCTGATATTAACATCTTGTGATGTTAATGCACATTTGTTCTGCTTCAGAGAAAAACATTCTTATGTATGCACTATTAACCATACCCATTTTTCACATGAGGAAACAATACTTTTGATTCTGGTTAGCATCATTCCCAAAAGGATGAAGATGTAGGAGTCTAGGGGCTCTGAGGTTCAGCTGCCTAAGCCCCCACCCCACCCTCTGCCTGCTTCGCCATACCTCCCGCAAATGCTCTTTTAGTCTCTGCTTGTGTACCTCCAGGGACGGGGGACTCACCACCTTTCAAAGTCACTTCTCTAATCATTTCAAAGCTTGTCCCTCCTCCGAGCCAGCGTCTGCCAACCGTTGGCGGGGCTCTGCCATCTGGGAGCAGTGAAAGTCTTGCTGGCATTGGACAGGAGGCGGGCTAGAGCATTAGGGGCTGTCCACTGTCCCTTTTGGGACACAAGCGTTCTCCATCCCCTGAAACCCACACGAAAGACAATTACATAAAGATTACCTGGGAATGATTCTAAGGATTATAAGTGCTGGGCTTTCAAGGTGAAAGAATTGTCTTTTTTTTTTGAAAAGATATTTGAATGGGTAACGTTTTGAGGAGGAAGAGTGATGGGCGTAGGTGGTTCTATTTTTGAGAACCTGCCTTCCATGCCTGTGTGGCTCAGCTGGACAGCTGGAAGATATCATTAGCTGCGAATCTGATTCATCTCCCTTGCTGGTTTAGAAGTCACATCTCAAGGACCTGGCTCACGGGCACCTTGGCTGATGCCAGAATGGGCAGGTCCTAAATGCTGACCGCCTGCACTCACGCCTGAGACTTAAGAGCCGGGCACTGGAGGTGCGGTGGTGGTCAAGGCCAGAGACCACCCCGTGGAGCCCCTCTCCCCCGGTCTACGGGGAAATAGACCAGGAGTGATACACCCCTCGGGTCAAAGTCATGGCTGTGCTAAGAGCTGGAAGAGCTTAGAGTGGGGGGATTTCAGATGGGCTGGGAAAAGGCTGCACAGAGAAGGGACTTTGTTATTTTTTTGTTTGTTTCACTTTTTTATGGAGATACAACTGACGTACAAAGCGCACTCATTTGAAGGGTACCACGCCGTGAACTTTTACTTCTGGGCCACCCAAATGCAACCACAATCCTGAGCAAGATCTAGAACATTTTTAACCCTTAGAGGGTCCAGCTTGTACTCCCTCCCCAAACAATACCCACCCCCTGCAAAGCCACCACTCTTTGTATCCCCTTTGGCCGTAGATGAATTTTGTTTCCTTGTGAACTTTATATAAATGAAAGCATATTGAATGCCCCCTTTCACATCCGGCTTCTTTGCTCAACAATGCTGTCTGTGAGACTCGTGCGTGTTGCCACATGTGTAGTGATTTCTTCTTTTTCATTGCGTGGATGTACCGTAATGGGTTCCTATCTTCTCCTCTCGGGGTGGGGGGACATACGGGTCCTTGTCATTTTCACCTAATAAAGCCATGATGAGAAAGTGGCATTTTGTAGCTGAGTAGAGGTTAACTTGTTCTGTGGAGACAGAGGGGGCAGGGATGAACATTCCAGAAAGAAAGAAGGACAGGTGCAAAGGACTTGAGGCAGAAGGGAGCCTGTGGAGGGGTGAGGGAGATCCGGAGGCCGTTGTGGCTGAAGGGGAGCCATTTCCTGGGTCTCACCTTCCTTTTTTTTTCAGGAGACACTGGGAACCGAACCCAGGACCCTCCATATGTGAGGCGGGCACTCAACCACTTGAGGCACATCCGCTCCCTCACCTTTCTAAGGGACCTTAGAGCACCTTCCGAGTTAGCAAGCTCACCCAGCCCTCAGCATCTGCTCCCGCCTTCCTCCAATGAGTCTTCCTGAACTGTAGCGCCGAGTTCAGCTGAAACCGAAAAATGACATTTGCCAGGCTCCCTTGCAGCTAGGTTCTGCCTGTGAGTTAGGACCCACCAGGTAAATGCATTCAGGTGAGATAATACAGGAGGCAGAGGTTCTTGCTGGAGCTCCAGGAAGGTCATGGGGATGTGGGGATTTCTGCAGCAGCCTCCCAATGTCTAATCTGAAGCTGTGTGGGGGCAGCTGTGGCAGGGACACAGCGCCTCGAAGCCCACTTTCTGCACCCTGTGGACATGGGCGCTGGAACTCATGGCTCCAATGGGGGTCTCCCAACTCCCCCTCCTGACCCTAGTGGAAGTGACAGCTCCCCTGGTGCCCTGCTTCTTCCCCGCTTTGGGAGGCACTCCTGAGGGAGGTGTCTCTGCTGGAAGCCAGGCCAGGTGCAGGTAGAGCTTCTTATTTCCACTGTCTTGATGAATTTGCCCCACCTCCCCATAAGATAGCTGTACACGTCCAGGCCCTACTGTACCACCCAGGACACCAAGGGAGGCTCAGGCAGAGGAGGTAGTAATAACCCAGAGTGGCAGAGCTGGGATTTGATTTTGGGGCTGTCTGGCTCCAAAATCTGGGCTCCTAGAGAAACCAGAATGCTGGTTACCAGGGGCAAGGGTAGGGGTGGGGAACAGGCTGTCCATGCTTCATGGGTACAATTTCTCTTTTGGGGAGATGGAAAAGTTATGGTCCTAGATGGAGCTGATGGAGTGTGATCACTGCCATGGAATTGTATCATCGAAAGGGGATAAAATGGGCAATTTTATGTGGTCTCTATGTTACTCCCCCCCAAAATTTTGAAAATCATCTGTGCTCTTTCAACTATAAAACATTTTTATTTCCTGCTGCCCACCACCTCCATGAGGGGGCAATGGCAGAGCTCTCTTGGGCCCACCGCCAGGGAGGGGTGTCCCTGTGATTCTTTATGAGACAGGTGGGCTGCCTTTGTCATTATTGGCACCCTTTTCTCGTTTTCTGGTGACTGTGCCATAAACCCCTGGGGGCAGGCACCCATCCAGTTCTGTACCTGTGGGTGGGTCTCTCTCTGGCCACAGGGTGGGCAATCAGAATCACCAGGACTGATGGGGGAGGGGGGGTCCTCAGGTTAGGCCACCCAAGGAGCTTCAACTGGAATCCTTAATTGTTCAGCTCCCATTCTGCACTGTTGTTGTTTTTTTTAATAATGTTTTTAATTAGAAAAGTTGTAGGTTTACAGAAAAATCATGCAGAAAACACAGAGTTCCCATGTAACACCCCCCCACACACACACACACTAACACCTTGTATTAGTGTGGCACCTTTGTTACAATTGATGAAAGAATATTATTGGAGGGAAGCGGGTGTGGCTCAATCGATGGAGCCCCCGTTTACCATGCGTGAGGCCCGGGGTTCGCTTCCCCGGGCCTCCTTGTGAGGGCAGGCCAGCCCGCGCAGCGCCGTGGGCTGATGCAGCAGGACCTCACAGCAAGGGGGAGATAAGCAGACACCGAGAGGACACGCAGTGAATAGACACAGCAAGCACAAGCAGCAAGGGGGGATAAATAAATAAATAAATAAATCTTTAAAAAAAAAAAAAAGAATATTATTGGGGAGCGTGTAGCTCAGTGGTTGAGTGCCTGCTTCCCATGTAGGAGGTCCTGGGTTCAATCTCCCTTACCACCTAAAAAGAGAATATTATTTTAATTGTACAATTAACTATATTTCATGATTTACATTAGGGTTCCTTTTTGTATTGTACAGTCCTATGTTGTTGGGTTTTTGTTTTTTTTTTTAACTTTTATTCTAGTAGCATATATACAACCTAACCATAACCTCCCTTAAACCATATCCAAATATATAATTCAGTCTGCACTGGTTTTTTAAAATCCTGTTACCCCAGTGCATCGTGGGGCCGTTTGCCAAGAGGGTGAGGCCCATTAAAGGTTTGTGGCCAGTTGTCCCTGGCAGGTGACGGCACAGGGTCCATGCCCCCCACCCAGTCCACCAAGCTCCCCCGGCTCAGGGGGCAACGCGCCTTTCCCGGTGGCCCTGGGAAGCGTCCTCTGGAGCCACTTCCTCACAAGTGACAACATCAACTCTTTGCAGCCTACACCCTCGAGAAGAAAAGAGCATTCCTCCCCACCCCCACCCCCACCCCCCGTGCGTCCCCTGGGGTCAAAGTCCTCTGCTGGGGAAGTCAGCTCGGCCCCGGCCCGCAGCGCCCCACGCCCTGGCCCCGGCAGGAATGCAAAGAGTCGGGGCCGCCCCGAGGCGCGCCTCCCCACGTGGGGCGCGCCCTGACCTCTCCCCCAGGAGGAGGCATTCCCCGGGCCAGGCGGGGGCCGGCCGGTGCCCGCTCCCCACCCCAGCGCCCGGCGGGGAGGGTGGGGTCCGCGGCGCAGCCTGAGAGCGCCACCTGCTGGTGAAGTCGGGACTCGCGGCTCCCAGCTGCCAGCTGAAGGGGGATCCCCGGGCAGCGGGGGAGTGCAGCCAGGCCGGGAGCGAAGGGTATCCCCCAGGAAAACCGACCCGGGCTCAGCCAGATATGGGGGCGCTCTAATGACAAGGGAAGCTGGAAAGGTTTTCTTTCTTCACTTTTCTCGCCCCTCGAAGCCCGGCCCGAAAGCTGCCTCCTCCACGCAGCCCACCTGGAGCACCTCCTGTCGAATCCTGTCCGCACCACCCTTCCTTGGTCTCGCTGGTGGGTAACATTTCTCCTCTAAAACTACCTTTTAGCGCCTTGGTGGGCAGGGGCCCTTTTGATGGGGACACTAGGATAGCTCCGAGAGAACCGTGAAATCTCAGTTAAAGCACCAACCAGTGGGGAAACCTCATCTGAGTCCCCGAGGTTGGGTGAGGAGCCCCGTGAGCGGTGCCCACAGGGCGCTCCGGGTGGGACGGCACCTAGATAGGCACGCCAAATGCAGCAGGATGTTGTTTTCTTTTTCTTTCTTTTTTTTCCCTTTCTTTTACCCTGATTGAGACACCATCATTGACCTCTGGTCCTAGAATAGTCAAAATGGAATTCAGGTTTTGCAGGAAGAATCCAGAACAAGAACTGTCAGATTTCTGTGGAGTCACATCTGTTTCAGAAAATGAATCCCAAAGAGGAAAAACAAAAATGGGCCATTTGCATCCGAGTTGCTCAGTGAGAGAGCTGCATACCGGCTTGAAGAAGCAGCAGGACACTAGATATGGCTGTTAATGTTGTTTGACTTTTGAAGGGGCTTGGGCCCCTGCCGGCCAGCTATGTCAAAAACT
>JAQZBX010104017.1:0-10999 GCA_029593785.1 Cabassous unicinctus | reverse complement strand
ATGGAGAAAAGGGAGGAGGGGAGAAAAGGGACTGAGGGGAGTTTATTTTCCTAAAGCTGTGGGTTTCTGCTGAGGGGGGGGGGTTAGGATCCCAGCACTTCCCTTATCATTCCCCCCTTTTGATGCCCTTATAATTCTTTATGGGGCATCATCTGCTAACATGGGGATTTTTCTATAATCCCCAAGGGCTGATATTTAACACAAAGCATTACTTGGTGTTTTAAGGCATTCAAGTGGAAAGAGATGTATTATGTTAGGTACCATAGAATGCATGGTATGAAAGTTAAGAGGAAGAAGACTGAGGCTATTACTGGCATAAATGGCAAAATCAAGGAAAGGAAGAACTAGAAGTAGTTACCATTGGCAGATGCCTGGTATACACAGTTTAAGCAGTCTTTGGCTCATTCCTTTAATAGGGCCACCTTGTCCCTAACTATTCCTGAGGAGTTTGCATAGAAACAGCATTCTCCCCCCAGGGCCTGATAGATCCCCCCTGAACTTGTGGTGAGCAAGTCTAATCCTCACCTGTTTTGCAAAACTACTTCTGCCAACAAGTCTATCTGGTCTTGCAACCCATTGAGAGTCCCCAATATGTCTTCGAGGTCATTTGATGATTCCTGAGCTAGTGTTTGTAAGCCCTCCTGACCAACTGTGAGAGAAGCCCTTGCTACTGCTGCACTCCTGACTACTACTAATCCTAAGAGTATTGGAATTGCCTGTATTACTCATTTGGTTCAGGAGAGCTCTCCAGGCAATTCATTTCCATACACCAAAAATGATGGTATTGGCCAAGCCAGGCAGCAGATGCCCTGGCCATCCTGGGGTAGGCACCAGTAGGCATTGGTGTCACAGATCCAGATGGTGTAGTTTGCGGTGCATCAGTCAGGCTCATTGAGTGGGTGGGTGGTGTCATAGTTGGCCCTTCCAAGAGGGAGGATAGTTGAAGGAGACCTGGTAGTTATGTTTTTACAGTTAGCCAGTTTTCCTGGGGTGTTGGTTATGCAGACTGGGAGAAGCCTGGTTCCTGCCACAGAGCTCTCATGGTTCAAGAGGGTTACATTCCATGGGACAGGTATGGGGAAGATGGTTAGACTTGAGGAAGTGTATAGCCAGCAGGATGCAGCTATGTCAGGCCAAGATTCATTTAGGAGTTGGTGGAAATTTTGAACCTGGTTCAAAAGGACATTGTGGCCTGTTCTAAAGGCCTGTTCTAACTTTGGCCTTTAGTGTCTGGGCCTGATATTTTTCATCATGGTTTTCTCTGGGGGTTGGGTTACCAGGATCAGTTGGACCAGTATGAGGTCCCCTGGGTCCATGGGTCATATATTCTGATTCCTAGTTTTAGTCTTGTTTGGGCCTTTAAAAAGGTATTTTCTGATCCAGTGTTTATGTTTAATAAGGTGAGTTTTATGGGGTCACAGGTTTCTATGCACACCCTACCAGGCTGGGGGTTTTCTGTAGGAGATATGAAGAAGTCAGTGGGACCCCCATCCAGGGTGCAGTGGCACCTACCAGCAAGCTCCAAAAGTGGCAGAATCCTCCACTCTTTTGGGCATCTTGGCAGAGGTATTTGTCATAACTCCCATAGTTGTGACCCCTACACCCTCTCCTGGAGGCCGGTATGGGGGTATGAGAGTATGGGGCAACTAGCAAGGTGTAAGAAGTGCGGTCTTGGATTGCCCTGCAAACATCAAATATTACAGAGGCTGAAGTTGCACCTGCCAAGAACAGGACTGAAGCATTCAGCATGGATTTTTTGCCCTAGCTTTTACTAACTTGCAGCTGCCATAGATTTTGGGGGTGGGTATTGGCTCTAGGGAGGGGGCAAGGAAGGGAAAGACAAGCAAATCAAGACACAGAAGCATCCTATTATACACAGTAAGCAATTGCAATTAGAGCTCTATTCACAATAGTCCAGTCTGCAGGGGCCACAACAGTGAGTTCAACTCCAAATACCAAGGCAAGGAGGCTGTATAAGCACAGGATCCGCCAGCAGCAGGAGTCCATTCAGCAGGTGTTTGATGAGGCCAGTGCTCAGGGATCCTGGATGACTTGCACTCTCAAGGGATGGCTGTGTATGGGTTGGACTGTCCAGCCATCCTGCTCTTTATTGGGGTGTGCTTTCTTGTCTCTGGAATGATGGATCCAAGGGGTGATGCCTGCAACTTTAAGAGCACTAGGAGTTACAAGGATCACAGTATGTGGACCTGTCCAGGAAGGTTGAAGGAGTTCTTTTTTCCAGTCTTTGACCCAGACTAGGTCCCCTGGCCAGTGGGGGTGCACTGGGTGTCCCAGGGGGGTGAGGTTCTGGGAAAAGAGAGTTTTATATATTTTGGCTAAAGTTTTCCCCAGCTGCTGGAGAATGGAATCTTGTCTAGTTTCCCCAAGATGTTTGAGATTTCCTTTGAAGGTCTGGATAATTGGGGGTGGCCAACCAAATAGAATTTCAAAGGGTGAATAGCCTGTGGGTCCTGGGGTACATCTAACTTGGAGAAGGGTTAAGGGAAGTAAGTCTACCCAGGGGAGACCAGTATCTTGGCAGAATTTGGCTAGGGTGGCTTTGAGGGTTCGATTAATGCTTTCAGCTTTCCATGAACTGTGGGGCCTGCAAGCGGTTGGAGTTTCCACTTGATTCCTAACATTTTTGCTAGCTCTAGGACTATGGCAGCCATAAAGGCTGAGCCATTGTCACTTCCACAGACTGTGGCAGCCTGTGTTTAGGAATGATTTCTCTAAGTAAAGCCTTAGTCACTTCTCTTGCCTTTTTGGTGTGAGTGGGGAAAGTTTTGACCCAACCTGAAAAGGTGCATATCATCACCAACAGATATTTATACCCCCGACTTGGTTTCAATTCTGTGAAATCTACCTTGAGATCTTCAAAGGGGGCCATCCCTATGTACTGGACACCTACTAGAACAAGGGGGCCCTGCAAAGGGTTGTTTTTGGCACAAACTTGGCACTGACTTCTGATGGTGGCACAGAGAGAAGCTTGCCAGGCTATGTAGTAGTATCTCCAGAGCAAGACTTCTAGCACAGTTTTCTCCAGGTGGGTGAGTTGGTGGTATCACTGGATGAGGGCATGAACAGCTCCTTTTGGGACAAAAGTCCAGTCATCTGGGAGCAGCCAAATTCTTTCAGAGGTTCAGATTCTCCCTTCTCTCTTAGACCATTCCTGTTCTTCCCGGGTAGAGCTTAGTTGATTAGTGTCTTATCCTAAGAGGGACAGCTGTGGTGTCAATTCTGGGACTCATATTCTGTGGGTTCCTTCAGCTGCTTGCCAAGGTGCTTTGTTGACTAGCTTGTTTCCTTGAGCAACCATGTCCATTCCTTTCTGATGTCCCCAGCAGTGGATGATGGCAACTTTTTCTGGTTTCCAGATTGCTTTTAACAGTTGGAGGGTTTCTTCTTTGTTTTTGATTTCCTTTCCCCCTATGGTTAGGAGACATCTTTCTTTATAAATTGCCCCATGGATA
This sequence comes from Cabassous unicinctus, assembly GCA_029593785.1. Taxonomy (NCBI): domain Eukaryota; kingdom Metazoa; phylum Chordata; class Mammalia; order Cingulata; family Chlamyphoridae; genus Cabassous; species Cabassous unicinctus. Next base: position 7,526 of record JAQZBX010104017.1, on the reverse strand, counting down.
TGAATGGTAGCAAATGTGTACTTAGAGTCAGTGTAAATGTTTACCACTTGCCCGGCAGCTAGCTGCAGGGCTTGGGCCCGCGCCCAGAGTTCTGCTTATTATGCTGACCATCCCCACGGTAGAGACACCACTTCCACCACCCATTTGGTAGTGGTGACTGCATATCCAGCAAGCTTTTCCCCATTTTTAACAAGACTGTGCCCATCTGTAAATAGTGTCTGACTGGGGAAAGGAGTGGTTTGTCTTGGAGGTCGGGGTGACTGGTGTAAATTTCCTCAGTCACTTCAACACAGTCATGCTCAGGAGCCCCTTCCTCATCTGGCAGAAAGGTGGCAGGGTTTAGACTGTGCATTGTTTCTATTGTCTCTCTGGGGTTTCACAGAGTAGACATTGGTAATGTGCAAGCTTGGGATTCAATATCCACCGAAGCCCATGTGAGTTCATTAGGGCAGTGACTGTTTGTGGCACCCTAACATGAATTGCCTGTCCAAGAGTCAATTTGTTGGCTTCTTTGATGAGGGTTATGGTTGCTGCCAGGGCTTACAGGCATGGCAGCCACCCTGCAGCCACAGGGTCCAGCTGCTTGGAGAGATAAGTGATTGGTCTTTCCAGGGGCTGGCTGTTTGTGTGAGAATCCCCAATGCTACTTTGTTTTTCTCATGCATGAACAGGTTAAAGTTTTGAGTCACATCTGGGAGCCCCAAGGCAGGGACTTGGCCAAGTTGTCTTTTGATGTTTTGAAGGGCCCCCTGTTGAGCTTCTCCCCAGGTAAGAGGCTCTTTTTCTGGACCCACCAGAACTTCATAAAGGGGTTTGGCGATGGCTGCAAACCTGGGAATCCAGATGCAGCAGAACCCTGAATCCCTTAGGAACTCATGAAGCTTTCTTTTTATGGTGGGGATAGGGATGGTGTAGATCACTTTCTTTCATTCAGGTCTGAGCATCTGGTGCCCTTGTGTGATGCTGAACCCCAGGAACCTGACCTGTTGTTTACAGACCTGAGCCTTCTCCAAGACACTTTGTACTCAGTCTGTAGTTAGAAGTTGTAGGAGAGTCTGGGTCCCTCCCCAGTAGTCCTCTTCCATCTCACTGGCAAGTAGGAGGTCATCTACGTATTGCAAGAGGGCACACCTGCAGTCTTCCCAGGAGTAGGTGGCCAAATCTGCTGCCAAGTCTTCCCCCAAAAGGGTAGGGGAGTTTTTGAAGCCTTGCAGGAGCCAGGTCTTGGTTAGCTGAGTTTTCTGCCGGGTTTTGGGATCTGCCCATTCAAAGACAAACAGAAGCTGGTTCAGGTGGGGCCAGCTGAAGGCAGAAGAAGGTGACATTCAGGTCCAGGCAAGTGAACCAGGCAGCTTCAGGTGGCAGCTGTCCTAACAAAGTGTATGGTTTGGGAACAACCTGATATAAGGTGAGAGTGGCATTATTAATGGCTCATAAATCCTGCACTGGTCAATATCTGGTCCCAACTGGCTTTTTTACTGGTAATAATGGGGTGTTCCAGGGTGACTGGCACTCAATTAGGATTCCCTCTTTTCTCAGATGATCTATGTGTTCAACCATGCCCAATTGCACTTCACGGGTGATCAGATACTGCCTCTGCCAGAATGGGACCATTCCAGGCTTCAGTTCAATGATGATGGGTGCATGGTTCCATGACATTCTTGGTGGCTTTTATTCCACCCAAACCTAGGGAAAGTTCCAGCAGTTTTTCTGGATTCTGACCTGAACTTTCTTCCACATGAAGTCTCCATTCTTCACTTCAGGGTACAGTGATGACAGTGAGGCCAGTCCCAAGGCTTAAGCCTGCTGGCCTTTCAGGTTTGAAGGTAATCTGGGCTCCCAGTTTGGTTAAAAAGTCCCTACCAAGCAGGGCAACTGGACATTCAGGAAGTACAGAAGTTTATGAGTCACTTCGTGGTCACCAAGCTGGCAAGTCCTTGACTGGCATAAAGGCCATTGACTTGACTGGTCCCCAGTTGCTCTTATGATATTAGTGGTTTTTTTGCTAAAGGCAGTGATGGGGGTTGTGACCACAGAATATTCAGTGCCAGTGTCCTCCATGAAAATCATTGACTGGCCCTCAACTTGTAACCTGACCATGGGCTCATGGGGGCCAATTTCCAGTGAACCCAGTCACCCCTATTCAGGGTTGAGCCCTGCCAGCCTGATCAGATGGTCTTGGGGCTCAGGTTGGTATTTCCCTTTAGGGATGTTCCCTCTATGTGCCTGAGTCTTTTGGGGACACTCATTTTTCCAGTGCCCACTTTATTTGCAATAGGCACATTGGTCTCTGGCCAGAGGCAAACTTCAAGTGCTTGTTCCCCTTTTTGAGGTGACCATTCTCATCTGGTGAGGTCAGGATTTCCCAAAGCTGCTGCCAGTATGGAGGCTTGATATTTCATTTGCTTCTTGGTTTCTCAGTCAGTGGCTTCATCTTGATTGAATACTTTGTTGATGAATTCCAGGAGTTGAGAGATGTTTATCCCCATGAACCCATCTAATTTTTGGACGGTTCTTTAATGTGTATTGCTGCCTGCACAACAAAGGTGGCATTCACCATCTTCTGGTTTTCCACAACTTCTGGGTCAAAAGGGGTGTAGATTCTGAAGGCCTTGCAAAGTCATTCATAGAAATCTCCCAGAGATTTGTCAGGCTTTTGAGTAACTAAAGTCTGTGATGTTGGTGGGTCATTTTGCCCCTTCTCAGACCCCTTAGAGGAGCACGTCCCAATATTGCTGGAGTGCAGCCTGTCCCTGATCAGTGTTGAAGTCCCAGTTCAGTTGGGCTTCTGATGACACCTCTCATTCCCAATCTTTTGGGTTTAAGATGCCATTAGGGGCCTGCTCCTGTAGCCACATTTGGGCTTTTATCAGAATGCATCATCTCTCCTCCATATTAAACAAAGTCAGGAGGAGTTTGTGGCAATCATCCCAAGTAGGATGATGGGTTTGGAAAATGGATTCTATGAAATCAATAAGGGTCTGGGGCTTTTCCAAGTAGGAGGGGGTGTGGTGCTTCCAGTTTAAGAGGTCTGTAGTTGTGAAGGGCTTGTAGTATAATACAGGCCTCCTGGGTCAGATGGTACTATCCTTGCTGATCTGGGCTGGACCCTGTTTTTCATGTAGGGGCATCTGTAACATGGGTTGTGCCAACTGGAGCCTCCTTGCTATTGGGGTTCTAGGGTTTTCTTCAGAGGGGGTTGATGTTGCCAGAAGGGCTGAAGGTGGAAGTGTTTCTGGGAGATCTATCTGCACTCCCAGGCTAGGAGGAGAGACAAAAGATGGGGTTATTTCTGGGAGATCTGCCTGCACTTTGGGCTAGGAGGAGAGGTTAGAGAAACCAGAGCATATGACAGCAGTGTTGGGGTGGTAGGTCCTCCTCTGAGGACCCTTGATGAATGACTGGCTTCGAGAGCCCCATTCCCTGTGCAACCAAGACCCTGTTCTGTCCCTTTTTTCCAACACACAATTCAAGAGAGCAGAGTCTGGGCTATCTTTAGCCAACAGTCTATGTAGGGAAACTGATGAGATTAGCCAGGAGTTTCTGTGACAATCAGCCACATTGCACAGACCCTGGTTATATCCAGGGTCCCTTCCAAGGGCCAGTCAACATTAAAAGTGGGCCACTCTACTTCACATAAGGTTCAGAGGGTGCCGGGGTTCATCCAGATGCAATAATCTCTGGAAAAACTTTTCTTGAAATTCATGAGCATGCAGTTTAAGATGCTAGGTTTTGACTGTGATGAAACCATATCCTGCATCAGTGGCACAAGACAGACAAGGAATGGGGTCACCTCTTTCAAGGCCACTCAGATGCCCACCTGGTGCATTTCTCATGAGAACTTTGGCTCATCTTGGCTAAGGCACCTGGGTAAAGTTTGTGTGAGCTGTTATGCCATATGACAGAGCTGCAGAAAACAGATTAAGGCCCACACAGGCTTCATAGCACAGGCAGTGGAGTCACAGACTAGTGTTGCAGATGGAAGCCTCTGCCATCCTCCCTCACTAACACAGTCACTCAGAGGTTATGCAGTCCCCCCCACAGGGATTGACCTATTCTGAAATCTCAGTACTCGAGATTTCAGGAGGTGAGCAGTCTTCCTCCATCTGGAGATGGGCCTGACTGAGGATTTGGCATTGGGGACCTTACGTTTCTGGTGTCTTCTGGCTCTGTTCAGTCTGCCTCCTCACTCAATCAGGCCAGGGTGTGAGGACACAGCCTGTGGGGACCACCTCAGAAGGAAGACCCATCAAGAGGATAGGTGGCACCCACTTAGTTTGCCCGGAGATCACTGGCAGCCATGCCCATCAGCCCCAAACCAGAGGCACAATTGACCTGGGTTTTCCTGGTCAGGGAACCAAATGTTGTGGCAGATGGAATGAAAAACCCAAGTGGCACTCGGGGGCAGGGGGAGGCTGATGAACAAAGTTTCATAATGTGTGGACTCAGAGGAGAGTCAAGACTCCAAAAAAATCTGAGCCCCATGTATTGATTTTCATAAGTTTATATAGGAACTCTAAGTGGAACTCTATGCCGGCAAATTCTTAAGCAAACAGGCAGGCAGGGGTACAAAAGCAAAAAGAGCAAGGTTAGCTTATCTTCCGAAAGCACAGGGCTATTAGGGAGGAAAAGATTCATTATCTGTTTAGAGTTGTAAATTCCAGTTGAAAGGGGCAAGCTGGGAGAGCTTATTTTTATAAGATGTGGATTCCATGGAGAAAAGGGAGGATGGGAGAAAAGGAACTGAGGGGAGTTTATTCACCTAAAGGTGTGGGTTTCTGCTGAGGGGGATTACATCCTGCATCTGATGTAATGTTGTCAGATGATTGGCTTCTTAATCTATTAAAATTTCTTTGTTTAATTAGCTATGGTATTTCTAAAACATTTGAGTTTTAAGAAGAATTTTTGCAAATATCCATTTTACTTACTCTTTTTGTATATAAAAGTTTTGACACTTTAAATCCCTTAGGCTATTTCACTTCATGATTTATGTTTATCACCTTTATCACCTCTATTAAAGAATGTGCTTTGGATTGCTAAAATGAGTTAAAGTATAGGAAATCACCTATTTTAGAAGAAGCATTTACAAATTATTTTCTTCTTTCCTCTTCTAGTAATGTAGATTTTTTATTTTTTTGCCCATATGTTTTTATCAACCTGCCAATTTAGTGGCATAAAATTTCTTATTCAGGTATCTTTAGTGTTTCTGAAATATTTCTGATACAAGTACTTCACACAAGGCTGAATTCTTACTTTTTGTTCCAAGTATTTGATTAACAGCAACAACAAAGAAGGCAAAACATTATTCAATACAAAAATATCTCTTATCAACATAAAAACACCTCAAAAGTAAAAAAAAAAGAAGATGCTGTGTGAGTATAAAGAAAAATTTTAAATCTTGGGTAGAAAAATAGCAGAGCTTACAGGAATGAAAGACACAGCAAGTGAGATAAAAAATACAATAGAGGCAAACAACAGCAGATTGGAAATCATAGAAGAAAGAATCAGGTGAGAAGACCTAAGATATTAAAGAGAGAAGAAAAGAGAGAGAAGAGATTGGAAAAAATTGAGCAATTGCTCAGGGAGTTGAATGATAGCACAAAGTGAACCAACATACTCTTATGGGAGTTCCAGAAGGAGAAGAGAAGGCAAAAGAAGCAGAAAGAGTATTTCAAGAAATAATGGCCAAAATTTTCCCAACTCTCATGAAAAACATGAATATATGTGTCCAGGAAGCAGCATACTCCAATTAGAATAAATCCAAACAGACCTACCCTAAGACATATAACATTCAGAATGCCAAATGCCAAAGATAAGGAGAAAAATCTGAAAATAGCAAGGGAGAAGTGAAATATCACATACAAAGGACGTCCAGTAAGACTCAGTGCAGATTTCTCTTCAGAAACAATGGAGACGAGAAGGCAGTTGTATGATATACTTTCAGTACTGTAAGAGAAATATTGCCAGCCCAGAATTCTTTGCCTAGCAAAACTGTCCTTCAAATATGATGGTGAGTGTAATAGAGTCACAGATAAACAGAAACTAAGACAGCATGCAAATAAGAATCCAGCTCTTCAGGAAACACTAAAGGGAGTTCTGCAGCCAGGAAAAATTAAAAAAAAAATTAAATTTAAAAAATAAAAACAACAGAAAAACCAGAGAGAGAGAGGCTTGGAGGAGAGTGTAGAAGTGAAGAGAATCAGAAAGGCTAACCAAAACAGTAACAAGACAGATAAAAATAAGATATGACATATGAATTTAACTCCCCAATCAAAAGACAGGCTGACACAATGGATAAGAAAACATGAGACATCCATATGCTGTCTGCAGAAGACTCATAAACCCAAGGATGGAAATAGTCTGAAAGTAAAATGTTGGAAAAAGATTTTTCATGCAAACAGCAACCAAAAGTGAGCAGGAATACCTATAATGGTGTCAGACAAACAGACTTTAAATGCAAAAAACTGATAGAAGATGCAGAAGATCATTATATACTAATAAAAGGCACAATCCACCATGAAGGAGTAACAATCATAAATATCTATGCACCTGACCAGGGTGTCCCAAAGTACATGAGGCAAACTGTAGAGAAATAGATTTCTTTACAATAATAGTTGGAGATTTCAATATGTCACTCAAATCAATAAATAGTACAAATAAACAGAAGACTAACAAGGAAACAGAGAACTTGGACAATATGATAAATGAGCTGGACCTGACAGACATATACAGAACATTGCACCCCAAATCAGCAGGTTATACATTCTTCTTAAGTGCTCATGGATCTTTCTCCAAATAGAACACATGTTGGGCCACAAAACAGCTCTCAATAAATTTAAGAAGACTGAAATTATACAAAGCACATTCTCCAGTTATAATGGAATGGAGCTGGAAATCAATAATAGGCAAGAAAAGGGGAAAGTCACAAATATATGGAGGTTAAAGAACATACTCCTAATCAGTGGGTCAAAGCATAAATTGGAAGCGAAATTAGTAGATATCTCAAGATGAATGAAAACATGAACAAAACTTATGGGGTACAGCAAAAGAAGTGCTGAGAAGGAAATTTATAATCTTTAATTTTTAATTTTTTTTATTTTTTAAAAGATACATAGATTACATAAATATTACATAAAAAGTGTAAGGGATTCCCATATGCCCCATTCCCTACCTCTCCTACAGTTTCCCACGTTAACATCCTTCATTCGTGTGGTAAATTTGTTACAATTGATGAATACATATTGGAGCATTGCCACTAAGTATGGATTATAGTTAAGACCATATTTTAAATTCTTTCCCACATATTTTTTTAAGTTATGACAAGATATAAAAATTTATAGTCTTAAATGCTTATATTAAAAAGGAAGAAAACTAAAATCAAAGACCAAACTGAACAACTGGAGAAACTAGAAAAAGAAGAGTAAATCAATCCCAACATAAGCAGAAAGAAGAAAATAGCAGGGAAACGGGTGTGGCTCAATCGATAGAGCTCCCGTTTACCATATGGGAGGCCCCGGGTCGCTTTC
>JAQZBX010104016.1:0-11001 GCA_029593785.1 Cabassous unicinctus | reverse complement strand
TATTTTCCCCCATTTTGTAGGTTGTCTTTTTACTTTCATGATAAAGTCCTTTGCACAAAAGTTTTTAATTTTGATGAGTTTCCATATATATATATATATATATATATTTTTTTTTTTTTTTGCTTGTCCTTTGGGTATAAAGTCTAAGAAACCATTGCCTAACCCAAGGTCCTGAAGATGCTTCTCTACTTTTCTTTTAGGAGTTTTATAGTTCTGGTTCTTATATAAATCTTTGATCTATTTTGAGTTGATTTTTACATATGGTCTGAGTAGGTCTCCTCCTCCATTTCTTTTGCATATGGATATTCATTTTCCCCAGTAGAATTTGTTGTAGAGACTATTATTTCCCAATTGAGTAGACTTGGCACCCTTGTCAAAAACCAGCTGGCGAGACTGGAGCCTCTGGCCTGCCCATGTGCCAGCTGTGCCTGGAATCTCGGTGGAGCTGCAACTCCTACTCTACAGCTCAATGGACTCACCCAAGTCACCTGGTGAGGAGACGATGATGGACAACAGCCATCCCAGAGAATGGAGAGAACCTGCAGCTGCAGGCAGGATAATCCCATCCATCGTATTCATGGGATATAAGCCCCCTCTCACTTGGAGATGGAGTGGACATCACCAACCCAAATGCCTCAGGATTGGGGGAAGAGCTATGGACTAGAGTGGACTTACTGGTATTCTGTTGTTGACATAATGTGATTCAAGCAATGGAAGAAATTACAACAGTGAGGTGGAGCCAGTGGCCACTAGACACTTTCAGGGCAGGGAAGGGAAAAGCAGTTGTAATACAGGGGCTTTTTCAGGACTTGGGAATTATCCTGAGTGACATTACAGCGACAGACATAGACCATTTTACATCAGCATATACCATGCAGAACTGTGTGGGAGAGAGTGTGGTCTACAATGTGAACTATGGTCCATGCTTAGTGGCAAAGCCCCAGGATGTGTATATCCATTGCAGGTGATGTGCCACACTAATGAAAGATGTTTATGTGGGGTGTTATGGGAGGTGTGGGAGGTGGGGAACATGGGAATCCCTATAATTTTTGTGTAACATTTATGTAATCTAAGCATCTTTTAAAATATTAAATTTAAAAAAATTATGATTAGGGCTTTGATTGGGCCATGTCAGTAGGATGTTGAGTCCCTGCCCACCAAGGGAAATGACCTGGCAGAGGATTTACTGGGACTTTTAATGCTGGAGCCCCAGGAAGAAAATGCACAGAGAAGTAGATACATGAGGAAAGAGAGAAGGCTCAGACATGGCAGAGGCCCCAGGAAGAGAGATGAGTCATTCGTCTGATAGTTTACAGCTGGCCTAGTAGAGAGAGATTAGAGCAGCTAAGCCTGGAGAGGAATGAGCCCTGGGAGAGAGATGAGACTTTTCCAAGCCTACAGCTGATAGTGGAAGAAGCTGGGACCACGGAGCCTCAAGAGGAAGAGGAAACCTGAACCTTTGCAGATGATGGCAAACATCTTGCTCCAACACATGGCAACAGACTTTGGTGAGGGAAGTAAATTACACTTTATGGCCTGTTAACTGTAAGCCTCTATCCCCCAATAAATACCCTTTATAAAAGCCAAAAAAACAAACAAACAGTTGGCCATGAATGTGAGGGCTGATTTCTGAGCTCTCAATTCCATTTCATTGGTCTATGTATCTGTCCTTGTGCCAGGACCATGCCATTTTAATTACTGAGGCTTTGTAATAGGTTTTAAGATTTGGAAGTGTCAGTCCTCCAACTTCCATTGCACAGTGCTTCGTACCCAGGGCTCTGATGGCCTCTGCAGTCCCAGCATAAGGCCACTTGTCGGCCTCCTGTTCCTGGCCCATGGTGACCTCGACACTGCGGCACTTTGGCAGCAAGGACCGGCGCGATGCAGCACCAAGCCGATGGGCCTCCCAGCCCTGTGGAACTCCCTCAGGGCGCCCTCGACCTGACCATTGACTTTGCAATCCTTTCTGGTCCGCAGCGAATGTGCTCGGGATTTTTGGCAGTTCCAAATCCTCCAGTAAAGATAGCAGCACCGGGGTTGGCTGCACTGAACTTGGCCAAGTCTGTGATCTTGCCACAGGCCATCCTTGCAGATTCAGCCAAAACATTTCTGGTCAATAGCTCTCCGATGGCTGCCACTTGGCGTGGTTAATCATGTGCATCTGCGCAACGCCAGGAGCAAAGATCTCCACGTTCGCCCCTGCGCCGCTCAGGGGGACCAGGATCGCGGAGGCCTTGTGGATCTCTGTGCTGACTAGACGCCGCCGGGAACAGCACCAGGGCGACCTTGGCCCCTGCGCGCGGTGTGGAGCGGTGCTGGGCGTTGCGCGGGGAGGGCGCAGGTCTTCCCCTGCCCGGGAGCAGCGCGAACGCAGAGGCCACGGCCAGCCTCGGCGCCAGCAGGATCCTGACAGCCGCCATGGCCACGACGGGATCTGCAATGTCATTTTTTAATTGGTTTCTCTGGTTCTTTTCTTGAAATAGCTGCTACTCAGCTCTGATCAAAACCAGGTTGAAAGAAATACTCTTCCAGGAAGCTGATGAAACAGCCTTGTGGTGGGTGGACTCGCACACATATTTCAATTCTATCTGCCAGTTAGACCCTGGCTGTGCAAACCCAAGGGGCACAGTGGGGGAAACAGGATGCAGAAATGCCAAGGACATACTGCCCTAAGTCTCTAGAAGTGAGGGCCAAGAGAGAAGTGTCAAAAGACACCACAATCTCTCCTCTGATGGAGCACTTACCTATTCCTCAGTGCAAAGGGGACCACTGGGTTTTTCATGGTACGTTTTAAATTTTCCACCAGAGAAAGCCCCCGTGACTTCCACTTCTACATTTGCTGTGATATGAAGACGTCATTCATTGCATTACTCATTATGCACACGTAAAATATTCAGAATTTGTTATAAAGAAAAACCTAGTCTGCTCTGTGATCCTGCATTTCCTACTCTCTGATGAGGAGTAACATCTTTATTAAACTTCCGTCTCAGCCGGTGATGCTCCCCCTGCGTGCATACTAGAATCACCTGGACACCTTGTATTCCCCAGGTGGTATTGAGGTGCAAGCGAGGATTGAGAGCCATTCCTCTCCACACCTTCACTTCCAGGGTTCACAGGTTCAGGTTTTACTAGCAGTTGCAGCAACAATTCAATGTTACTGTTGGCGTCTCTCCAATTAAATGGTTCTCAGTCTTGGCTGCACCTGGAATCACCTGAGTTCTGAGTCCCATCCCCATAGATTGAGTGAATTGGTCTGGCTTTTTTTCTTTTTTTTTTTTTTTAACAACAAAACCTCCAGTTTTCCTGGGTTACAAATGTAGAGAACTGATGTTCTGTCTCATTTCAATATTCCTATTTTCCTATCTAATAAATTGTGAAGTGTATGTGCCCATTAGCAACTGTCTCATATATCTTTTGCAAATTCATCTACTTATTGAGCAGCTGTTTATGCTTGCCACCTACTATATATAGCCTGCAGATAAGCAGTGGACCACAGGACGGGCCTGTTTCCTACCACATGGAACAGGATAACTTCAGACATTAACCAGATCATCATAGAGAGAATGAGAGTTCGTAAGGAAACACAGGATGTTGGGGAGAAACCCAGCAATTTAAAAACTTTAAAACACATAAACACAATATAAGCATAATCATTGAGTGGTTACAGGAGACATCAATAATTAATTTTTCCTCCCTGACACTCTCAAACTCAGATCTGGAATGACGGCAGAAGAAGTCACACAGCTGGGATGTGGGCTACTTCTCAGGCCAGGGGACTAGGGAGAAGGAGAGGTTGGGGACTGGCTTGAAAGGTGCTAACTCTGGGGAACCAGCCTCTGGGTGAGGAGGAGAAGCTGAGCTGGAAGAGAAAAGTGTGGCCAGCTCTTCTGTGTGCCTCTTGCCTCTTGGAGGTTAACTGGATTCCAGCCTTCTCCTAAAATGTTGCATTTGATTATTTCCTGTGAATCCCCTTAGGACGGGCACCTGTGTTTTCCTCTTGCACATGGACGCTAATAAAGAAATGATGGCTGAATCAGTGAATGGGCAAAGAAAGTCTGGGCAAAACACAGAGGGAATAACATACAGCACAGCAAAAACGACAAAAGATGTTTAAAATAAGTTTGTATTTTTTTAAAAAAGCACTGGTATAGTGATTTCTGTGGGTCAGTAAGGTGTGTATTTGAGGAAGGGAGCTAAGGGACGGTGGGTGTGCTAAGGGGGGAGGAGGGGCCGACGGGGATCCCAGTTGGATCAGACAGGGTTTAAAAAATCTTGACCCTGAAATTAACTGACGCGAGCAAGTGGAACGGATGGGAAAAGAGAAAGAGCCTGGTGCGAGGGCGGGCCTGGGGGGACCCTCGGCTCAGCGCAGCTGTCCCCTGAGCCCTGCGGGCAGACGCCGGTGGAACCCGGGTCCTCGGTGACCCCCGCAATCTCCACCGCAGACCCCTGCGGTCTCCAAGCTCCGGGGGCGCCCCCACCCGGCCCCCGCCAGACTCCCGCTCCTCGCCGCGTTGGGCTCTGGGCGCAGGAGGGACTCCAGGACACAGCCCGCGACCATCCCAGGCACGTCCCCGCCGCATGTCTCCCGGCCCCTGCGACGGCCCCTCGCAACCTTCTGATAAAGGAGCCTCGTCCGCGCATTTGATTGACCGGGTTGAAACCCGGGAGACAGAGGCTCCTGGAGCACGGTCCTAGAGGCTCCCCCAGACTTAGTCGACGAGGTGAGGGTGTCTGTCCCCCCACCTCGCCTCAGGCTCTTGGGCTGGAGGATGCCTAGAAGGCCCCTCTGAGGGGCGTGGGTCCCCGCGGGGCACGAATTTACCGGAGGTGAAACCTGAGCTGGAGGCGAGAACAGCACTCTGTAAATCTGAGTCCCTTCTAAGGGCATTGATGCTCTGGACTGCTGGTAAAACTGGCCTGGAATTCGGCTGCCCCGATTCCGAAAACGCAGCTGGGTTTTCTGGAGAGGGTGTATCCCCAGGACATTGGCAGTGAACAGATCCTCTTTGTGGTCAATAGATGGTGGCTTCAGTGATGATGGGAAAACCTCAATGGCTAGTGAAACGCAGGAAAGGCTTGAGCAGGCCAATGAGAGACCAATAAGGGTATGAATAGCTTATGAACAAATTAGACCAATGGAATAGTTTCTCCTACCAGAATGGGAAATGTTAGAAAAAATCGATAAGCTCCAGTGTTGTGCAGGAGTGCAGGAGTACATGGAAACTGGTGCTGTCATAAACTGCCAGATGGGGAGGGGAAAATGGGACATGCTCTTTGGGAGCCTTTGGAAACTCTGAATCAGAGTGCATTCACTTTGATCTGGCTCTTCCACTTTTAAGAATTTGTCCTGAATATTCTGACCAGTAGAAAAAAGCATATTAAGTTAAAGGACGACAGGGAAGTATTGGTTATCGTAATAAAAAATAAGAGGCGCTCTGCGACGGTGCTGCCTCCCCAGCGGGAGCTCTATAAAGGCGGCGTCGAACTTGGCCCAAGCGCCCCAACAGGAGGCGAGGGCTTGGAGGAGGCTGCTGCCTCCCAGCCCCCGGCTCGGGCCGCTGCCTAAGGCTCCCTGCGGACCCCGTGGGGGCGCGCCCGCCGCCGCAGGTCCAGGGACCCGTGGGACCCGGCGAGGCCAGTTGCTGCGCGGATGGCTGAGCTTCCGCTGCGCGCGTTCGCCCTCCTGCTCCTGGAGGCCGCTCTCAGCTGCCGGGGGGAGGCCCAGACCACCGACTGGAAGGCCACCCTTACGACTATACCGAACCGTGTGCACAAGATAGACACGTACCAGAACGCCGCCTTGGACCTCCTTGGAGGCGAGGACCGGCTCTGCCAGTGCAAGTGCAGTGACGGATCTAAGCCTTTCCCACGTTATGGTTATAAACTCTCCCCACCGAATGGATGTGGCGCCCCACCGTTTGGTGTTCATCTTAACATTGGCATCCTTTCCCGGACAAAGTGCTGCAACCAACCTGACAGGTGCTATGAGACCTGTGGCAAAAGCAAGAACGACTGGGATGAGAAGTTCCAGTATTGCCTCTCCAAGATCTGCGGAAATGGACTAGCGCAGCACGTTCAGGCATGTGAAACAACAGGGGAGCTCTTGTTTGGCAGTTATGCTTTAGGCTGTAAACCGTACCTGGATAGCCAAAGAGCCGCAGGCTGATGTCCTTATGACTTAAAAACTGACCTCTAAAGACGATGCTGACAACTGGTTACAGCAGATGAGGACGGAAAAACATAACCTTTGACAAAGAACTAACGTTTTTATGGCTTAAAGCTGCCTTATTTTATGAAAGGATTATTTTAAGACCTTACAAGACTTTATATTTTGACATTAAAATCTCAAGCTTTAAAAAAAAAAAGTGGGAGAGGTGATACCTTCCCTCTCAGGTATCTTCCTGGGTGACACTGCCTTATAGCATCAAATTATCTTGACCCACCCCAGAAAGAGGTGTGCATTAAAAAGGAAGAAAAAAAATTTTTTTAAAAAGAGAAGTCTGCAACTCAGTTTTTGCAACAGTATTTACAAAAAAGGAGGTCAAATGTAAAAGTTCACTATAGTTCAACATTATCTTATTTGGAAATATGAGAAAATGCCCTCAGATTTTTGTTTACTAGGAAATTTTAAAATACTTATACAGAATTTGGCTTAATTTTTTCTCTATTTTAATTGCACATATGATATTTCTTTGTAACCTGTTTAGCATATAACTATGTCATGTTTCTATTAATGACAGGGCTAGTTATAAAGACAAGGTTTCCATTTGTATTTCTCTTGTAAACTTGGAACCATCAGCTCGTAACCTTTTAGGGACCAAAACCAGGACATCTATGTATTATATAACATGCATAGAAGGTGATGTGAAGAGATTCAGAAGTCAACCACTCCCATTTTATGAATCACTGATATGACAGATGTCATATCTTGCTATACTATTTGCCTAAATTGGATAAAAGATTTAATGAGACAAATGAAAAGTTGTTTAATATATTATACTTCAGAGCCCTCTATGCTGTTATGTTTGGTCTTAATCCCCAGCACTTGTCCCAGATTTTGGGGTATTTAAAAAATATCCATTAGTGGTTTTAGGCAAAATTGTTCTTTTTGTTATTGTAATTTTTAGCTGTGGAGTCAAAAGGGATGAATACAAAGAAAACTATCTTTTATAGTAAATCTCTTATTTCCTTTGACAATTATTAAAAGATGTTTAAGAGCAAAAAACATAAGTGGTGACAGTGGGGGAAAAAAAACAAAAAGAAATATGCAATTGCTTAAATACATTAATAAGATCCATATAATAGGATAATCTTCAAGTATTAAACATGACACTGTGCCTATGTTGTTATTGTTATGTCTCCATAAAATATTGTTAAACTTGTTAAAAAAGATGGTTTAAAATAATACATATACTCTGCATCATAGGTGCTGTGACAGTTTGAAGTTATTTTATGAATCCCAAAAAGAAAAATATTGTGTTCTTGAACTAATCCAGTCCCGTGGGTGTGAGACCCTTTTGATTGGACTACGTCAGTGAGGTGTGGCTCAGGTTGAGTCTCTGGCCTCTTGTTGAGTCTTATATAAATGGAGACACAGAGACACAGGAAAAGGAAGCTCTGCCATTTTTGATCCGGCAGTGTGAGAGAGAACTTGAGGCTCTCTAGCAGCCAAAGCTTAAGCATGAAGCCCCCAAGAGGCTGGGTCCACAGAGCAGCTCAAGGCTGAGGAGACAGGCCCTATGCTGGTTGCTCACAGCTGAGCTCCGGGAGACGGTAGATTTTGGAGGGCAAGGGAGGGACCTCAGCAGAGATCAGCAGCCATCTTGCCTCGCCACGTGGCAGGACACCAGGATCACCAGTGACTGGCTTTGGTGAGAAAGCATCTTTGATGATGCCTTGATATGAGCATTTCACAGGCTTGGAACTGTAAGCTTTTACCCTAAATGAAGTTCCTATTATAAAAGCCAACCCATTTCTGGGGTTCATTGGAAGCAGATGATGGGAGAGCTTGTGGCATGAAGAGGCTCTATCAGGTATAAACACTGATAAAAGAAGCAGATAGAGGGAGAAGGCAAACTTTGATGCAAGTGCAATAGAATGTCAGCCAAAATGGCAGGCATTCCAGAAGCAGCATTACCCACAAGCTGCCTGTGTCACACCAGTGTGGCCAGACCTTTTTGTCCCAAACTCTCTCAGACTCTGGAAGAGGGCTGCCCATAGAAGGGCATGACCTCAGGAGGCATCTCTGTAGCCGAGGCAGACCCTGAAGCTGACATTCAGAAGTGATCTGCCAAACAAACTCACCACTGGGCAGCAAGTCCTTCCCTGAAAGAGTATCGAGGCAGTGCATCTCTGTATCCACCTACTAATGATATATATTTTCAGAAAATAAACTGCACCTATCAATGCCCATGAGAATAATCCTGAAGGGAAATAAAACAGGAATTCCAGTAGAAAAAACTGGCAAAAAAAACACCTTATCTCGATCTACTTTCTCCTCCATCTGCCACAAGCTTTTGGGGGGACAGAAGATTTTTATGTCAGTTGTTCAAAGATAATTGGCTGTATTGCAAGGATGGTCCTTTCCAGTCTCATTTCCGGACCTTAGATGAGGAAATTCCAACTAAAATTCCACTAGGGCTTCTTTGGTGATAGGATAATATAATTTTTTTTTTAAGGAGGTGTATTAGTCAGCCAAAGGGGTGCTAATGTGAAATACCAAAAATGGGTTGGTCTTTATAAAGGGTATTTATTTGGGGTAGAAGTCCACAGTTACCAGGCCAGAAAGCATAAGTTTCTTCTCTCACCAAAGTCCATTGTCACGTGTTGGAGCAAGACAGCTGCCAACATTTGCCCAGGGTTCAGGCTTCTTGGGTTCCTCTCTTCCCTGGGTTGCGTTTCTCTCTGGGCTTAGCTCCTGTTTCCTCCACAAGGTCAGCTGTAGGCGGTCAGGTGAATGGCTCGCTTCTCTTCTTCTGGGGCCTTCTTTCCAACATCAAAGCTGCTTCTTAAACACTGCTTCTACTCTGTTCTCTGCCTTGCCTTTTATATTCAATTCCCCACCCACCAAGGGGTGGGGCTCAATGCCCTAATCATACCCTAATCATGCCCAGATTAACAGATCAGTTTACAAGCATGATCCAATTATATTTTTGGAATTCATAATTACATCAAATTGGCCAACGGTTACAGGAGGTACTAGGGATTAAACCCAGGACCTCATACATGGAAAGAAGGTGGTCAACCACTGCGCTACATCCCCATCCCCTCCCCAATGAGAGTTGGGTTTTTTTTTTTCTAATTTTGTTTGTTTTTAAGAGGTATGGGGGATTGAACCTGGGACCTGTGGGAGGCAGGTGCTCAACCACTTGACGTACATCCACTCTCCTGGATAATATAACTTGAACATTTATATGGAGGACCACATGAAGGTAATTGCAGACATATTTTTAAATAAGAAAATCATCATGGCAACTTTTTTATATAAAACATGGCAAAGCTACTGTAATATACAGTTTGTTGCTAATGAGGGAAGGACAAATAGACCAAAATAACACAATGCAGAGCCAGAAGTGAGATTTCACTATGTACAATTTATTGAAAACTGTTTTTACCTCAGTGAGATAAGGGCAGTTTATCTAACAAAAGATGCTACAGTACCTGACTTTCCGAAAGGAAAAAAGCTGGACCATAACATGATAGAACACATGACATAAAACATTACTTAAGGATTCAATATTGAAATATGGAAAGAACACAAAAATAATTAGTGGAGTATTTAGGAGACTGTATTTTTTTTAAACAGCGGTAGTAGCAAATTACCACAAACTACTAGTTTAAACAACCCAACCTTATTATCTTATTGTTTGGGAGGTCAGAAGTCTGACATGAGTCTCCATGGGTTAAAAACAAGGTGTGGAAGTGGGGGTAGCTCGGTGGTTGAGCACCTGCTTTGCACGTACAAGGTCCCAGGTTCAATCCCTGCTAACTCCTTAAAGAAAAAAATCAAGGTGTCACCTGGGCTCCTTCCTTCTGGAAGCTCTAGGGGAGAATCTGTTTCCTTGCCTTTTCCAGTTCTAAAGGCTGTTCGCATTTCTTGGCTCCTGGCCCTCTTCCACAAATAAGATCTCTTCAAGATGTGACTTCAATTAAGGTGTGGCCCCACTAAATCGGGTTGGGCTTTAATCCGGATTACTGGAGTCCTTCACAAACAATGAAATTCAGACAGGGAAGAAAAGCCACCCAGAGCAGCCAAAAACCCAGAAGTCAAGGGAACCCAGAAGAGAAAGGAAAAAATGCCTCCAAGTACATCGCCGTGGTACGGAAAATTCAAGGAACCCCAAAGATTGCCGGCCAACTAGAAGATTTCCAACCCCTGGAGGAAGCCAGCCTTCTAGTCTCTGAAACTGTGAGCCAATAACTTTGTGTTGTCGAGCCAACCCATTGTATGGGATTTCTTTTAGCAGCCTAGAAAAGACAGCTTCCATCATCTCATCTCCTTCTCTGACTCTGACATTTTCTTTCACTGATAAGGATCCTTGTGATTACTTTGGGTCTACCACGATAATCCAGGATAGTCTCTCCATTTCAAGGTCAGTTTACTAGCAGCCTTAATTCCATCTGCAACCTTAATTTCCCCTTGCCATGTAACATAACATATTCACAGATTCCAGGGATTGGACCAAGGACATCTTTGGGTGCCATTATTATTCTGCCTGCCACAGAAACTCTATGTGAAATTTAAGAAGTGGGGAGCAATTTTAAACCAAGACAAGAAACCCAGAAACCACTTAGCAACTATATAATAAGTTAAAAACTCGTGTAAAACACAAAACTCAAAAGATACTATAGAAAACATGACTACATTGGGGCTAAATTGATGTGGTCATCAGGTAAATGGATAAGATCAATAATATACAGCATACAGATCTTACAAATTGAAAATAAGAATCCAAAGCAGTAAGAATAGTAAAACAGTGGAAGCATGTGAGTATCAAA
>JAQZBX010104015.1:0-10965 GCA_029593785.1 Cabassous unicinctus | reverse complement strand
CAGGGGCCCCATGAACCCCAAAGCCCCATTAGATTGTTGGGTGCCCGCACAGGTGGTTACATATTGTGACTGTTACGTCATATCTGTCCTCTAAGACCCCAGGGACTGGTGGGCGCACAGGCATTCAACAAGGAAATACACTAATGAGTATAGAACGTGGAAAGGCGGTGGGGGCAGTAAGGAAAAGAAATGCAAGAAGACAAACCAGGGCCCTCATTTAGTTGGGAGGGGTGCATCAGGCAGGGCTCCTTGAGGAGGTGAGATTTAAGGTGAGACTGAAGAGGTGGGATTTTGCTGGGGGGGCGGGGGGAGGCAGCATTCCCGACATGAGAATGCAAGACTTGCAGTCTGGGCATTTTACATGCTGAGGTGGCCCCAGCCCAGGTGGAAGCAATAGACAGCAGTGGGCCACAAGTCAAGACCCGCACTCCAGGCCCAGCTTTGCCACTGAGTGCTGTGTGACTTTAGACCAGTCACACCCTCTCTGGGCCTCAGCTTTCCCATCTGTTCACAGGGAATCCCCTTCAAGCCTCAAGCCCTCCCTCTCTGCCCTTACCCTAAGGATTTGAGGAGACTGTGGCCAACAAGTCCTATTTGTTCAAATGCCACTTTCCAGGATACCCCTGTATGGAGCAAAGGGACCCTGCAGCCTGAGCAGGAGTCGGGGGGAGGTGAAGAGTTCAGGCTGAGAGCTCCAGGCTGTCCCATCCCCTTCGCTGAGTTATTAAGAGCCACCTGGAAGCAGACACAAAGGGAATTGTCCAGAGCTGGAGTCAGCCCCCGGCCCCCAGCTGAGAACAATCAGGGAGGAAAACCAAGGCCATTTGTCCAGCACAGGGTACAGCAGAGGCAGCGGCTGGGAAAATGCCGAGTATTTCTCAGCTAAAATTAGCCACCCACTAAACCTTTACATCAAGGGCAACCCGAGGCCTCTATTGTTTTGAGCTGGGGCATCCCAGGGGACTTGAGGGGGCAAAAGATCTCAGGAGAAACAAGTGACCATCCCCTTTCCCAGGGGCTGGGACAGGCCAGCCAATGCCAAGCCGGCCCTGGAGCCTCTTGAGCACCCTGTCGGGCCGAGCAGGCCCGGGGACAGATGGACGGACAGGGAGGGAGAGAGTCTGTCTGCCCAAGGTCACCGAATGTCTGTGGCTAACACACCCCAGGTTCCCCCATTTGAGGCAGTTTCCCCTTCACCAGTGACATTTATTGCATCCTGGGCTCAGCCTGGGAGGATGAGAAGGAATTGCGGGAAACATAAGTGAGGAAATAACTCTCCATCCTCTCCCGAGGAAACAGCAGGAGTGGGCATCGCTTTTGGGTAAGGGTGTCACCCGTGGGGTGACAGACGTTGCTGAGAATGCTTCCTCTGCCCCTTACTGGCTGTGACTTTGGACAAGTCATTTATCCCTCAGAGTGACGTTAGCTAAACAACAGAGGTGGATCTCGATACCAGCCTCGCAGGATTGGTGCAGATTCAATGAGAGAATGCAGCCGTGCAGATATTAATCATGGTAATAAGACTGAAAATGATAATGCAGCTTCGCGTCAGCAAGCCCTTTGGAGGCGCCAGGCACTGCTCTGCATGCTTTATGTGTATTCAGGTGTTTAGCCCTCACTCTAAACGATACTATTACCCCCGTTTTGCACGTGAGGAAACGGAGGTCCAGAGAGGGTAAGCAATTTCCCTGGCAGGGAACAAGAACACAGATGATGGCCGTCCTTCTCATCACTACCACATCCCAGGACCTGCTTCAGGTTGTGGGAGCTGAAGCCCCCAGCACCAGGCTGCCGTAGAATTCCTTTAGTTTCTTTTAAGGCCCCCAGCTGAATCACAGCGGTACCAAGGGAAGGAGGCTGACATATGCTAAGTGCCATTATGTGCTCTAAGCATTTTCTATTTCTGCCGGGACGCAAGCGAGCAGTGGACCGCAGCGGCACCTGGGGACTTGTTAGAGCTGCACGTTCTCGGCCCCGCCCCATCCCTCCTGAGTCAGAACATCTGGGGAGGGGGCGAGGTGGAGCCCTCCAGGTGATTCCAGGGCAGGCTACAGTTTGAGAACCCCTGGCACGGAGTCAGGGAGAGCCAGGTTCAAATGCCAACAACCCTGCTCAGTGATTTGAGGCGAGTTAGTCCACCTCCCTGTGCCTCAGCTTCCTCACCTGCAGTCTGGGGATGACAATAGAGTATCTAGACCTGATAGGGTCACTAGGGGGATTAAATGAGATAATGCATGCGAAGTACTTAGCGCAGCACCTGGGAGCTGGTTAGCGCTCGTAAATGGTAGCTGTTTGGGGTTAACTCTATTACCTGCTAGGACTGAAGGTGGTACTAAAGGGATCTTTTTGGCCAGGGAAGCCCCTGAACCCCAGCTGGAGTGCAAACCACCCCCCTCCCTCCAGAGCAACCTGGCAGAACTGGGGGCCAGTTAGGAAAGATAACCCCACTCCCACACCAGGCCAAGGGAATTGGGGTGGCCAAGATGGAGGTCTGCTCCCACCTTCCTTCTGTTTCCTTCCCACGGAGGCCCCCTGTCTTCCAGGAGCCTCTGATGCCAGCCCAAGAGACTTCCACCAAGGGCAGAGGCACAAAGTGAGGCGCCTTCTCCTCCCCTTTCTCAGGGAAAGAGCAAAGGTGACTCCAGGGAAACCAGCTCTGAGGAGTCTCTCTGGAGACGGGCACCACAGGCGGCCATCCTGACCTGGGCTCGTGTGTGGGGTTCCTTGGCGGCATGCCTGTGATCTCGTGGCTTCCAGGAGCCCGGCTTTGCTCTGCTCCTCTCTACCTGCGTGTTTTTGACAGCTCCTTGGAGGCCTCTGGAGAGCCGCGCACTCCTCTTCCTTGTCTTCCTTCCCAAGGGGAGGCTCCTGGGGCCAGGCAGAGCCGCAGCTGACAGGCCCCACCTCCTCTGCCCAGCGGCTGCTTGGGAGGGGCAGTGGGTGGGTGGCGCTGGGCAGGGCCTGCTCCACCTCTGAGAGCCCCAGGTTCCTGGTGAGGTCCCCTACTGACTGTCCTGAGGCCCCCCCAAGCTGTCCACATGCTTTAATGCAGGCGTTCATAACAAGGGGCCCATGAGCTTGAACTGAAATTCAGAAAAACATTATTCTTGTGGGGACCTGTTGGTGTGGGTGTGATGTATTTATTAAATAATATACAGTATAGTGTGGACTTAATAAGGGGTCTGTGGGTTTCACCTGACTGGCAAAGGGTCCATGGAACAAAAAAGGTTAAGAACCCCTGCCCTAATGTCATGTCACACTGTCATACCCCCTGACCCACACTGTCTCTGGGAGGTGGCTCAGCAGACAGATGCCTTGGCCTCTCTCATTCTACACATAAACAAACTGAAGCCCCAGGAGGTGAGGCAGCTGACTCAGAGTCACCCATTGAGCGGGTGGTTGGCCCGGGACTTTTCTGGGGTTTTCCTTCCACTAAATCAGTCTTCCACCCTTTCATTTCTCTTCTCCCAGACTTCCTTATCTCCCCTCGAGAAATCCCTAGAAGGAAACTGACATCTTCTGAGCTGGCACCATACTGATGGCATTTCATGAGATCGCTACAGCTGTGAAGGGGAAGCAGGCTTAGAGGCTTGGACAGCTCCCCCTGTCCAAGTAGGATCTGGGTTCAAATCCCCCTGCACTGACACAGCAGCAGAGCTGGGATTTGAACCCAGATCCTGCTGACTCGAAAGTGCATTCTCTTCAGATAACCTCGTGCAGGTTTACAGGCTCTTTGCTTCCCTTGACCCTCTTGCGGGGTCCAGCCGCCCCCCTCTGGAGGAGAGCTTTATCATGGTGTCCACCTACCTGGCCCTCCGGCCCTCCCATCCTTGCACCCTTCCTCTGGCTTCTAGCACTGAGGACGAATGAGCAGGCCAAGCCCTGAGCCAAGGAGGCCCAGGGATTACATCAGCAGGTGCAAACAAGCAGGCGGGAGCACGGCAGGCGTCCCAGGGGGCTGATGGAGGAGCTCCATCCCAGCCCCACGCGAGTCTGTTTCATTCCCTCCTTCCAGCTTGCATCAGCCTTTTGCAGCTCCGTGTCATCATGGAGTGGGCCAGGCCAGTGGCTGGGAGGCTGAGGCAGGCGTGGCTGCTGGGAAAGGGCTCCGGGGGAGTGGGGTGTTGGGCCGAGATGTCAGCCAGTGGAAGGCACGCCCACTGCTTCTTACTATGAAAGCAATACTAAAAATTAGCAAGGGCACAGGGCTGCCCAGCCAGCAAAATATTTTCACATTTATGACCTCCATGTTCCCAACCACCCTGAGGAGGATCAAATAAAAGTGGTCACATTTCCCAGAAGGGAAGATTGAGGCCCAGAGGGAAGCTTACTCAAGGTCGCTTCGAGAGTCAGTGACAGCGCCAATATGTTTCAGCCCAAGAAATCCATGGGCTTCTAGGAGCCTGGAGAATGAGAGCTCCATACAATAGGCAAGGTAGGAGTAGTCAAAGCCTGCTTCCTGGAGGAGTGGGCTGGCTCCTTGACTGAAGAATAGAGCATTACAGACAAAGCTATAGCTTTATTTCTCTATTGATCATGGGTTGCCAGGCAGAGGTTATTAGGGCCATTCCATGCTTCTAGGCTGGTGTTTTGGTTTGAAAAAGCTGCTGGGAACAATATACCAGAAATGGGTTGGCTTTTATAATGGTAATGTAGTAGGATAAAAGCTTACAGTTCTGAGTTCATGAAAGTGTCCAAATCAAGACACCATCAGGAGACCGTCCGCTGGTGGTCCTGGAGCCCTCTCTCACACGGCAAGGCACATGGAGGCATCTGCTTCCCTTCTGGGTCCAGTTGCTTCAGCTTCTAACTGCTCACCGTCTGCAGCTTCCTCCCTTCCGAGTTCCTCTCTGAGATCCTGGGTTCCTTGTCTCTGTTTCTGTGACTCTTTATTCCTCCAGTTATAAAGGACTCCAGGAAGAGGATTAACCCTGTACTGGAGCAGTCTCATCAAATGGGCCTTAACTGATCTGATCTAATCAAAGGTTCACAATAGGTTCAATTTAAGAACATAATTTTCTGGAGTCCACATAAAGGACTCAAACCAGCACAGCTGGAGGCAGATTGAGCACTAGTCTGAGGTTCAGGAAGTCTGGATTCTTAACCTTGAACCTTTGCTGTGAGCTTCCCATTGGTGGGACCGATGCTTGTTTGTTGCTCTCCAGGCCCTACCACAGGCATAGTCAAGAGGAGGCACTTGGGAAATGTTTGGTGAATGAATGAATGAGTGAATTAATTAATAGTGGGGAGCCCACCACCCACCTCCCATACAGTGCATCAGATAGCCACAAAGGCACTTCACCTTGGCCAGTGCCACCTGTGTCCCCTCATTTCCACCCTTCTGAGAACTTAGCCACTCACCCAAGTCCAGGGCCAGGGTCTTCCCCCCACTGGGACCAGAGCGAGGGCAAGGCAAGAGCATTGGCCGAGTTCCAGGAGGCCCACCTTCCAGTTTTAGCATTGCCTCCAACCTGCTGTGTGACCTGAGGCAAGTTACTCCCCACCTCTGGTCCCCAGGGTGTTCCTAGGAGCCTGTGTCTATAAGGCCTGCCCAGCCTGGGGCCTCCAGAACCTTGAATCCAGTCTTGGCCTGCTGGATGAAGGTCAAGGATGGCTGCCTTCCTCCCTCAACCCTAGCAGCCGAACAGGACCCCAAGTGGATCCCAGTTCAGAGAAATCCAAGGAGAGCCCCCTATGTGGCTCCAGAAGCCCCTTCCACTCACCCACCATTGCTAGGCACTCTCTGGACTTCTTTCTCTCTCCCTCTCCCTGTGCCGCCATCTCAACTTTTCTTCACTCCCCCCATTTGTCCTCCTCTCTTTCCATGCCTCATCTCATAGACTGCAAAGTCCAGCGCTGAGGCACCCCTTTTCCCTCTCCCTGGAGTGGCTCCCTTTATGCCAACATGATGTCAGGGGGTTTGCAGCCACAGGATGGCTGATTGCCCCTCTGTGGCCTCTGGGTCCCCACTTGGAAGCAAAGGGGTCTCAGGGCCCCTGTAGCCTGCCTAGCAGGGCCGTGGCCCGAGCGGCCTGCTGGTGACTGCCAGGCGGCCCCAGCCAGGCTCAGGTAGGGTCCGGTCCTGGTGTGGGCTCGGTCCAGCAGTGGGCAAGGATCATGGTGGCTTGTCTACTTGGCCCTGTGTCTGGCAGTGGCTCCCCCCTTTGGTCCTCGGCAAGGAAGCATCGTTCAGTTCTAGTGCAGGACACTGAGGGTGGCAGGAGAACTTCGTGCCCGAGGGCCCTCTAAGACCAGGGCTGACCCTGGACTCTCCAGGGTGGCGTGGGGACAGCAGCAGGCACATCACTCCTGCCCCTTGTGCCAGAGGCTGTGCCTTGGGCACTTTGACTTTTCCGAGAGAAGGGGAGAGGACCGTGGGCGTTTTTCTGCCTCCTACCCAAACGTGCAGCGCCAACCTGATGGCATTGTCCAGCCATCTCCCAGCACCGCCGAGCATCCTGCAGGACCTCCAGGGACCTGGAACGTGCCAGGAGCGGT
The DNA here is from genome assembly GCA_029593785.1 of Cabassous unicinctus. Classification (NCBI taxonomy): domain Eukaryota; kingdom Metazoa; phylum Chordata; class Mammalia; order Cingulata; family Chlamyphoridae; genus Cabassous; species Cabassous unicinctus. Next base: position 4,467 of record JAQZBX010104015.1, on the reverse strand, counting down.
GGCCCAGCCAGCCAGCACCCGCCTGATGGGCGTGCCTGTGTTGAGAGAGAGAGATGCCTGGGGCGTTTTGCTTGTGATTTGTCAATCTTGGAAGAAGAACACAGGCTACAAAACTGAATATGGTGAGGCCCCGTTTGAGTTACAAAATACATGTGCATCTAAAAACCTCAGAGAGGATCAACGTCCAGTGTTAAGTCTGGTAAACTGGAGTGAGAATTGGGTCATTTTTAGCTTCTTCTTTTCTAAATCTCTCCACTGTTGTCTAAATTGTTTGCCATGCAAGGGTGTATTATCTTTGTAATCAGAAATAGCCAAGAAAAAGTGTTTTCATTGGAAGGAAGAGAATTTTTTTAAAAATGAAGTCACGCCCTGGGAATCTAGTGCCCTGGCTCTCTTCCTGCCCTGCTGCTCAGGTGCTGGGTGACCTGAGGCCAGGCCACACCCTCTCTGCTCTTCTTCCTGGGGGGCAGTGATGAGAAGTCCTGAGGCCCCATCAGCTGGTGACAGCCCAAAGGATGACGTTTACTGTGGCCCCTCCCCCTCAGCTGCGCCCCTCCCGCCCCTACCTACCATCCCAGGTATTTCTGGAGGGCCTGAGTGGCACAGTTGGAGAAAATCCGGCATCCCCAGTGAGCCCAGCTAGACAAGCAAACAAGATTTCCTGCCCTCAAGGAGCTTAACTTCCAGACAGCAGACCTGCCCAGAGACGGATAGCAAACAATCAAAATACATGGACAAGGTAATTCCAGAGAAATGAGTGCTGTCAAGAAAACAAGCAAGATGGGATGGAGATGGATAGCCTGGAGAAAGTGAAGGATGACAGAATTACACTGGGTGGTCGGGCAAAGCCTCACTGGGGAGGTGGCGCTTGACCTGGAGCCATCTGAGTCAGCCTTGAGAGTATCTCGGGGGTGGGGAGGTGGGAAGGGAGAACATTCCAGAAGGAGGGAACAGCAACAGCCCTGAGATGGAAATCAGCAAGGCGTGTTCAAGAGACAGGAAGAAAGCCTGGCTATATCAGAGCACAGGGAATGACATCATGGGTGAGCAGGTGAGCATCTGATGTTTGAGAATTCGGTGAGGGGGTTAAGACTTTATTCCAGATGCAAAGGAAAGCCACTGGAGTTGTGTAAGAAGGCGAGCGGCTTATATTTTAAAAGACCACCCTGGCTGCTATGAGGAGTGAATTTGAGGGGCAAGAGGGGAAGTAGGAGCCCAGAGAGGACGGGTCAGAACAGGAAGATGTGGTGCTTGGAGCAGGGAGGGAATGGCTGAGGGGTGGGTGCCGTGTGGCTTGTGGATGTGCTGAAAGTCCGTCCAGCAGCATGGCACCAGGAGGCCTCCCCGGATAGGAACCGACCAACTGGGTGTTCGGTGGGGTCTGAAACTGCAACTCAAATTCTCCCCATCCCAATTCTGAAGCGGGGTAAGTAGGCCTCATGGACCCGAGCCACGGGTAGGGAGACTGCCATTGCCTTAGAGGTGACAGTAGTGCTGCCAAAAGCAGCCCTTAGAGAGAAGTCGCTGCCCCAGCCTGTTCGGGCCTCCAGAGTGTCCAGGGAGACACTCTGTTGTGGATTGTGGCCTTGGGTAGGTGCACAGGGCCCGTTGGGGTGAGCGTGTGCGTCTGCGTGGTGTCTTGGGGGCTGTGCCAGGCTGGCACCAGGCCCCTCCCAGGCCAGGGTGGGCGATGTCATCTCTGGTTGGCTGGGACATCCCCAAACAAGTCCGGGGCTTGGGAGGTTCAGGCCTTCAGAGGAAGGGAAGCCAGGTGCTGCGGTTAGGAAGCTGAGACCCCTCCCCTCTAGCAAGGCGGTGAACTTCTGAGAGACTCCACTGGCTCCTCTGCCAACAGCTGCCCCCTGTGAATCCCTCAGGAGCACTGTGGGCCAAAGGAAAGAGCTTTGGGACCCAGGCTCCATTCCAGGGGTCTATGCCTGCCCTGGGGCTTCACCCCCAGCCTCCCATCGGCTCCTGCCCTGCCGCCAGGGTCCTTACAGGGAGGAGATTTCTCAGAATCAGCCTGATGCCCCTTCAGGATGCAAGTTCCTGCCCTACTAACCATCTTGGTGAGGCTACTTCCTGTGGCCAGCACAGGAAGTGATGTCATGGGCATGGGCAGGTCTACAGAGGGTATGGGAAAAGGGCTGTGCAAGGGGCCGCCTTTGTTAGGAATAAGTTGGCATCCCCCAGGCCCGCCAGCCCCCATTTGTCATCCAGTAACAGCCATTGTAACGCCTCCGAGGGGGTCCCCCGCCCAAACCTCACAGCCGCCGGGAGCCAGGGCCAGATGGAGGAAGGGCTTTGTGTCCCAGGGAGGGGTCCTTCCATGTGGGGTTTGTGTGTTTTAAAAACATAATAATAAGTGGGCTCCTCTCCCCCCTGCTCTCCCCACTCCCCACTGAGCACATCGGCCAAGTAGTGAATGGAAGAGATTTTCCATGCAGTGGGAGGTCAAGTCTGTCAAGAATTAGCCGGTGTCCAGGGGCTAGAGAAAAACTGTGATTGCTGATGATAAATGTGCCCAGCATGGGGCGTTTCTCTCTCCCTCACCTCCCGCCTGCCCCCCTTCCAGTCCTGCCCCTCTGAGCAGGCACCACCTCACGCCAGCCAACCCTGGAGATAACAAACCGTGCTCAGCTGCAGACGTCTGGGGACTCCCCTTGGGCTGAACCTGGGGTCCCAGGCCTGGCCTTGTCACCCACCTAGGGACAAAAGCCAGCAGGTGGGGGTGTCAAGGCCATCCCTACCAAGCTACTACAGCCTCACGCTGAGGCCCCTGCCCTGGGCAGCAGGGCTGAGCAGTGGACTTGGCTGAGTTGTATGGCAGTGAGCTCCTATCCCAGGCAAGGGAAATAGAGCCCCAAGCTTTGACCCATGCCCTGGCCATGCTGTCCTTCTGGGCCCCATGTCTCCCACCATAGCCCTGAATAAAAAATCTGGGCTCTGGTCCAGCTTGGCTTTTAAGTCACTGTGTGACATTGCATTAGTGACTTTCCCTTTCTGAGCTGGTAGAATGCAGGTCTCCAGGAGCTCCAGGCATCCTCTGAGCATTGACCTTCTATGCTTCTAGGCTGCTGGGGCTCCAGCATTGACAGGCCAAGGAACATGCCAGTGTGGGGTTCCGGGCTCCCTTCATATATCCCAGCCAGAGAACAATTCCCTGCCCAGTGCCAGGGGGCCAGAGTGCCTTTTGGTGCCTCTCCTTAGCCCAGCACTGCCCAGTTAATAAAGCACAACTACATTCATTTTCTCACTTGACCTTTGCAACACCTCAAAGTCAATAGGGCAGCAATTCTTATCCCTGTTTTTACAGATGGGGAAACTGAGGCCTGAGAGATAGAGCGACCTTTCCCAGGTCTCATGGTGCTAGTCCATTCTGCTATGTGCCCATCCAGCCTGAGCCTGTGTCAGGATCATGGTAGATAAGGGGAGCCAAACCCCTCTGGCTTCCTCTAACCACTGGTTGCCATCTCCCATTAAGGAATTTTCCTAACAGCTCTAGTTTTAGCCTTTACCTCCTCCAGGGATAGCTCTGGGAAGCACAGTTTCTTTACATTTGTCCTAAAACCACTTCCTTCACCTCCAAGGCCCCTCACTCTTGCTTCTTTGAGTGTCTTAGTTTCTGGCACCTTCTAAACAAGCCTGTGGGCTTTGACCCCATGCCTATTGACCTCCCCGCCTGCCAGGAGGGAGCCTTTGTCTCCCTAACAGGCACTGGCCAGGCCCAGCCCCTGAGAAGGAGCCTCTGGACAGATGTACATCCTGCTGAGAGGTGGGAACAGGGCTCAGTTTCCTCCCCTGCCCTGCAAGCTTCACTCCCCTCTCAGGGGACATGTGGCCTGTCCTGGACCCCATGGGAGCCTTGGAGCTGCCTGGCTTGAAATGCATTTGCCAAGCAGGGAGGTGCCCGTCAACCCCCATCCCCCGCCCCCCCCCCAGGTCCCCTCACTTCTCTGGCATTGAGTTCAACTCCCTCTCTTTTATTTATATTGCTTGTGAGCAAAAAGAGAAGACTGAGGAAGGCAGGCTGCAGCCTTCAGAGGCTGGGAAGAGGAAGTGCACTTGTTCCGTGTGACCTCAGAGGTTAGAATTATAGTCGTGGCTGGGACCTCAGTACACACTGCAGCTGAAAGTAAGGAAGCCTTCTCTGTTAGGTCTGTCCAAAGGAGAACCTAGCTGAGAAAGACAGTGGTGAGTTCCCCATCCGTGGAGATCTACAAGTCAAGGTTGGATGAGGAGTTGAGGGATATTGGATAAGCTAGCCCTTGAAAGTAACCTCCAACCCTGCAAATCTGTGTCTCAGTGAAACAGACTAGCTGACAAGAGACCACATACAGGCAGGTAAAGGTAAATGAGAAGGGAGAGTTTTAACAGATCCCAGAGGAGGTCCCATCCAGAGGCGCTGTATAGGAATGTGTCCTCTTTCATGCCTTCGTCTTGGAATATCTGGACCATTCTTTTTTT
>JAQZBX010104014.1:0-10993 GCA_029593785.1 Cabassous unicinctus | reverse complement strand
TTTGCCACATTCTGCTTGTTCTGGTACATGTTCTGTGCTTGGGTTATCTAAATCTATGTCAGATTAATTTTCTAGTCTTTGGCACCAGGGATAATTTAAGGCATCACTGGAGTGGGACAGGTCACCATAGATTGAGCTATTAACAGTGAACTCCAGTGTAATTTTACTCTGGGTAATATACTGCAGAGCACTTTGATGGTTTTTTCATTAAAATGATTCTTTGGTGATATTTCCATTTATTACAGGAAAGTAATTTATTAGGTGGTCCTTTTAAGTAGAAATGTTTGTTCAGGTAACAGCTATAAATTTAATTTTGGATTTCTTCCTGTATTAGTCAGCCAAAGGGGTACTGATGCAGAGTACCAGAAATTTGTTCTCATTTATAAAGGGTATTTATTTGGGGTAGAAGCTTACAGTCACAAGGCCATAAAGCATAAGTTACTTCCCTCACAAAGTCTGTCGCCATGTGTTGAAGCAAGATGGCTGCTGGTCTCTGTAAGGGTTCAGCTTTCCTCATCCTCCCAAGGCTCTGTGGTTCCAGCTCCTTCCAGTCTCAGCTGTAGGCTTGTATAAGGCTCGTTTCTCTCCCCAGGGCTCATTTCTTTCTGGGCTCAGCTGCTCTGCTCTCTTCACAAGGTCAGCTGTAGACTATCAGATGAATGGCTTGTCTCTCTTCCTGGGGCTTCTGCCGTGTCTAATGGAGACTTCTCTCTTTCCTCACGTATCTGCTTCTCTGTGTATTTACTTCCCAGGGCTCTAGCATCAAAACACCAACTCCCTCCTATGCCATGTTGTTTTCTCTGTGAGTTCCCACCCACCAAGGTGGCGGGGACTCAATATCCTACTGACATGGTCCAATCAAAGCCCTAATTTTAATTTAATTAAGTAAAAGTGAAACCTCTGAACATAATACAGTCAAACGGGAACACGCCCAGAGGAACAGACCAGTTTACAAACACAATCCAATATCTATTTTTGGAATTCATAAACAATACCAAACTGTTACATCTCCCATGGGGTGAGGGGAGGTAGGTGGGACTGATGTGAGATCTTTCTAACATAAAAAGGGAGGGAGAACTCCTCTCTCGTTTCACCATAGCTCACATAGCTGGGGCACCCAGAAGCTCCAGTGCATCAACAGAGGTATCTGGTTGGGGCAGCAGTGTCCAGCAGACCCAGAAGTATCCAGCAAGAGCATAATGCTGGCCAGCAAAGGCACGGCACACCATGGGAGTGATGGTCCATAGCAGTTGGTCCATAGCGCCATGGCTATGGTGACTTGGAGGTATGCATCCCAGAAAAACATGGTCTTTGTCTTAATCTATTCTTGTGGGTATGAGCTCATTATAAGTGGGACCTTTTGATGAGTTTACTTCAATTAACGTGTGGCCCAGCTCAATCAGGATGGGTCTTTAACCTATTGCTGGAGGACTTATAGAGAAAGCCATAGAGAGAGAAGCCTTGGGGAGCAGCCAGAAGTTAGAAGTCAACAGAACCTGGAAGAGAAAGGAGAAGACACTGCCATGAGCATTGCCATGTGTTGGAAAAGCCAAGGAACCCAAAGACCATTGGCCAGCCACAAGATACTCACCTTGTGACAGCCTCAGACAAATTTGTTTGAAAACTGCTAGGACAGAAGTACTTGGGGTTGGGTAGCTTTGTGAATTGGCTGAGGCTTGTGTTAGTAGATTGGGCAGGAGCCAGAGACACAAGGATGAGAAGCAGAGTTAGAAAAGTTAGAGTGGGGAGACAACCTGGCTATTGGGGAAATTGGGGATATGAAAATAATGGGTTTAGATTTTGCTTGTTGAATTCAAAGTCATTGGACATCCAAACGAAATGTTCTGCTGTGATCTTCAGCAGGGAGGAGATGGTTGAATATTTGGAGAATAGTAGTTATCACTGAGGAGAGAAATCCAGTCACAGAGGGAGGCTACAAGTACCAGAGTTGACCTTCATAATAGAGCTCAGAGACTTCTCTGCTGTGAGCAGCCATCTCTTTATCACATCTACCCTTAACTCTATTCTCAAACTTAATCTATCTCCCTTGGACTTCCATATCACATTATCATTATCATTAGTTCTAATTAAGTATCTTGTTCTTTTTTTAACATTGTATTTTTATTGGCTTGAGTGAGGTATCATTTACATACCATAAACTTTACTCATTTTAAGTGAGAAATGAAATGGTTTTTCGGTTGTTTACCATAATCCATAATCACCACAATCCAGCTTTAGAACATTTTAATTACTCCAATGAGATCTTTCATCCCCACTTACTGTCAATCCCCATTTCCATCCCCCACATTATGTTTCATCATGGAAAATGGAGGTTCAAGACATGCTCAAAATTCTTCAGAGAAATGTGTAGCAGAGGAGATCATCTTTGAGTTTGGAGTTAAGAAGGTGTGAATCCTAATCCCAGCTCTTCCACATAGTAGTTAGGGAGTTCATGTAAATATTCTGACTGCTAATTTTTCACCTGAAAAATGCAAATAATAATATATACCTTGTAGGATCTTTCAGATGATTAGCGATAACATATGTGCAGTGCTGCCACATATTAGGTGTTCAGGGAAATTGTGAAATTATTTTATTATAAATAAACAGATGCTTGAAAATGATAGAAATTGACTGGATATGGGGATTCAATTCTGATGTTTATTTCATTATTTTTGCAGCTTTATCAAAGGGATGGGGTAGTAAGGAGAAAGCACAATTTATTTGTGATAGATATTCACTGCTTAAAAAATCAAATGCATTTTGAAGTCTTAATTTCTTGTGATTTACATGGCTCAAATGATTCTCTCTTAAAACAGAGATTTTCTTCACAAAGAGCTTTTCTAAATGGGTTGACTTCCCCTGACCTCCCCTCCCCGCCCGACTCAACCCTATATTTCACAGTTTTGTCTTGCTTTCTTCTGAAATAGATTTGAAAAAAAAATAAGACCCTGGTTTCAGCTTTTCAGAGCCCGGTAGTGATTTTCTCTTCTGATATGAAATTTAAGACCCATAAAATGAAATTGCCATTTCCTGTGGATGTTCTGTGGCTGTGTTCCTATTTCATATTTATTGCCATCTGAGTCAAGATCACAATAAGTTGCTCTATTGCCCTGCGTTGTTGATATAGTACCATCCATTTATGTGGGAGAGCTTAGCTACTGGCTGGGTGCCTGTTGTTAAGTACCTGGAAATCTGAACATGGCACTAGGGGGTGCCTTTCTGCCAGTGTCTTTGCAGGGTCCTAATTTGGGAAGGGTGTGACAGTGCTAGGGAAGAAGCTGCTTCAGTCCCTGGCCACCCTTCCTCCCTGGCCACCCACCCTCAAGGGATCCCACAGGTGGGGAGCCCCATTATGCCAAGTTCTTCTACTCTAGTCAAGCCTCACATTTGGACCTGTCTCTGTTCTGAATTTTGGGATCCTTCCATGGTTTCTTTTGGGGAAGTGTTTTTCTGGTTGCTCTTCCAGAATCAGCAGAGTCTGCTTGTTAAAGATACAAGGCCTTGGATTTCATTCTCTAGGCAAAGTGAATCAGAAATCTGCCTTCTTAACATGTTCTCCCGATGATTTAAATGCACATCAGAGTTAGAACCTTGAAATGGGAGGTTGTTCTTAGAAAACCCACTTTTAGCTAGCCGTTCCCCCTCAAATACAACACAAAATGGCAGTCTTCAGAGTTACTGGAATATAACCTTACCCTAAACCGCCATGTTCATTTTAATCCACTCTTTGGGGGAAAATAATACTCTTATCTCAGGCAGACTTTTTTCATGAGAGTACTTTGAATATCAGAAGTGGGACTTAATTAAAGCGGGTTTGAAATACCATTGATATTAATTAGGAGATGTTGCTAGTTTCTTTAAAAAGAAATGGATTTGCATCATTTCCTGTAACTGATCTATATCTTCTTTTTAACTTTCCAATCCACTGAATAACAAGGAAAAAGTAAATTTAGTCCAATCCAGTAAACTCTGTCCAATCCAATAATTTAAATAGTCAATTCATTCCCTGTGGCCATGATTCAGGCAAATGCTCAGTCTTTCTTATTTCTTTCTCCTCTTTACATTGCCATAAAATGGTACCTAGAGGTATAGAAGACTGGGTTTACATGAATTCCTGGTAATAGAGGGTGGGGTAGAAATGGGGAACTCAGATTCACTCCCTCCCCTGGATACTTGCTGGTCTGTACTACAGGATGACAGGTCAGTTCTGTTCCAGCAATAGTTTCCACTAAGGTTAAGACTGGTTCTGTCTAACCTTTTGGGATTATATGCTGGTACCCTCCTCTGGAGTCCCATATCTGGAGTCTTTCTTTTCACAAAGACTGGCTTTCAGGCTACTGTTTTATTAAAGGAACTAAGAAAATTGACTTTGAGGCTTAAAGTTGATCAATGACCTTTTCATTTCAGATAGCAGCCAACCTCTCCATTCCAGAGGCAATGAACCTCATGGTTTATTTAGTCTCTGTTGGCCAGGGAAAAAGATAGAAGGGGGAAATAAAAACCATTTGATGCACTAGTCAGTTAGTGCTGTGTAACAAAATACCCCAGAGCTCAGTGGCTTAAAATAGGTTGGCAAGCTACAGTCCACAGGCCAAATACAGCTCAAAGCATATTTTTGTAGGGCCCACAAACAAGAATGCTTTTTATATTTTAAATGGTTTAAGTAATAAAAAAAAGAACATGTGATGGAGACCCTATGTGGCATGCAATGCCTAAAATACTTACCATCTGGCCTTTCACAGATATCATCTGATAAAGAGTGTGATACTGAGAGTGGTAAAGAATTGAGGCCATTTTGTAATCAATCTACCACATATGGATTATTATTTTTAAATATTATCCCAGAAGCAAAATAAGAGAATTATATTTATCTATCTTTCTCAAATATTCCTTGGGATCTTAAGACTCACCTGGGTAGGAGCAGTGGATTTGATTTAGAACACATTAGGAACTTTTGCACCTTCTTCATAGATCTTTTAGGGCCTAAAAACTTAGGATTAAACTTTTTAAAAATTCACACTGGGACTATTTTCTTTTTCTTTCAATAACATTTCCCACTTCCAGATGCCCCATCTGAAGAATTCTGAACAGTTTGGGGTGTCCTCTAGAGGCAAACCCTAGATACTGGTCACACTAGTGAGGCTTGCTGTGAGGCACCTTTCTGAGTTTTTTTTTTATTTTAACCTTTAAATTGGTAACAAGGAGAACTGTCCAGAATTTCATTCTGGCCAACCACAAATGAGTATACCACCAAAATTCCCTCAACCCAATATTCAAACTCTGTGATTCATCTTTCCCTGTTTTGGGAACCCTACAAATTTCGTTTGATGTTGTTTTTAAGGGGGAAAATAAAAACAAGCCACAAAGCTCTAAATCATTGACTTTTGAAGTCAGAAGGAACTTCCAACTTTTCTCTGATACACGCATACTCTATAGCATGTAAGTCGTGGCAGGCCAACCTCTTCTTGCATGGCTCCCTTGCCAAGGAGCTCACTACCTGCTAAGATAGCTTTGACCAGACTAGGTAGCACATGGGTTAGCCTAGACTCCACATATAGCTCTAAGACACTCTAAAAAAGATGTGGGTCGTGGGAGTCAGTTTTCTTTAAAGCAGGACTTAGGAGCCAGCATCTGGTTGGCAAAGTAAGAAAACCAAACAAATCTAGTGTTTGCCTGAGGGAATAGCAGCCCCTACTCAGTTGTAGAAATGCTGTGCTCTTGAGCATTATTTCCAAATTCCAGTTGTAAAAAACAAGCTCTTACCAAAGCTCTAAAAATGAAGACTGGGATATAAATTCCTTGGTGGTTTCCCTAAAAGACTGACTGCTAACAGAGAGAACTGAGTGGATAAGTAGGTAGGGGGATGGTGCAGACAGATGTCTGTGTCTGTTAAGCATGGTGATGTGGGGAGCACAAGGAAGAGACAAGGACCTGTAGGATGGCACTTTGCTCACCGGGAGGGCTCGTGTGTGTGGAATGAGCTACCTAAAATTGTCTGGGCCTGGTGGTTTTGAAAAGCTGTTTTCAGGGTTACTGTATGTGTCAGAAACTGCGGATTACCTCCCCAATTGTCCAATATCCAATTTCCCCTTCATTCCTTCCCATTTCATTTGGGGAACACTGTGCTGAGCAAAGAATACTCACTTTCCCAGATTCCTTTGCAGCGAATGGTGGCCATGTGACAGTGAAGTCCAAAAGGATGGAAGAGGACATCTGCTGGGAATTTAAGGGAAATCTTTTGCTTTCCTGATTCAGGTTTAGCCCTTTCTCCTTTCCTCTTCTTTCTTCATTCTGCCTGTCATGTGCATATGAAGCTGGGGGGAGAAGCATCTGTTATGAGAGCCACAAGGCAATAAACATGGACAAAAGTTAGCACCCTATGGATTCACCCTGGGCAGCCGCGCCAGCTCTGGATGGCATTCCTGGACTTCAGACTTGTGAAAAACAACTCCTTATGTGTTTAGACAATTACTAGTTGAGTTTTTCTGTTACCATCAGCCAAGCACAGCTCTTACTGATACACTATACAACACGGATTCTTTAGTTCTCGTCCCTCTTGGCACGATGCCTGAGCAGAAGGATCGACATTGGCTCTGGGCTGACTGGTCTGCCTGGGGCTGACCTCAGAGTCCGTCTTCTCACAGTTTTGCTCTTTGGAAACTATAAAGTTAAGATAAATGAGGAATGTTGTGTCTCTGGAAGCCCTGATCCGGGAGACAGCGTCTGGGCTGTGAGCTGGGGTGTGGGCCCCGGGCATACAACACGTGGGTGGCGCAGAAAGTTGGGGGGGAAACCAAGGCACGCTGTGCTGTTCTCATCCATGGCAGCTATACATGCCCCGTGTGGGTGAGGGAGAAAGGAGGCCGTGCCCTCAGCTGGCTGCTGGGCCTCCCAAAGGGCTGGAAACGCCGTACTTGCTGTACCTCTGGTTCTGTATCCTTCCGTAAAGCCAGGTAAACATGGCATCAGATTAAAGTCTATTTGCATCTTGTGAGCCTGATTGCCAACCCAGATCCAGAGCAACTATGGACCAGACTAAGACCCAAATGATTTTATTAAGATCGATTAGCAACATCTTGTTCCCTCATTTGCAGTAATTATTTTATTAAACTTGCACACAGTCTCCTGTAAGTTGCCTCAAATCCCTATTTTGAATGGGCTGAAATGTAAACAATTTCACTAAATACAACTAAAATAGCTTTCCTTGTCTTCCTTCTCAATGGAAATTGCCTTTTGTTTGAATCTTCAAATATCAGATCTTCAAGAGGAGCTGATATGAGCCTGTGTGGTAAGCTGGCCATCCCACCTGAGGGGGGGTCAGGGAGGTGGCACTGGGAAAAGAAGAGTTTGGGCTTTGAAGTCAGGGAGACCTGGAAAGAAATCTAGATGTCACCATAAAGACTGTGAAGTCTTGGGGAAAGTATTTAACTTTCTTGAGCCTCAGTTGTCGTATCTGTACATTGGGAATAAGTCTCTGTGTGAATTATGTGAAATACGTCTATAGATACAGGCCCTGATAGAGGTTGTCCACAATGTTAGTTTCTTCCCATATTTCAAGTCTGTAATAATAATAATAATAACAACAGCAACAATAATAATACTTAACATTTGTGTCATGCTTTCCCACTTACAGTGGAGTGTGGTTAAGAGCATGGACTTTGGAGCTAGACTGCCAGGTTTGAATCTTTGTTCTGCTCCTTGGTAGCTGAGTAACTTTGGACAAAGTATTGAACTTTTTTGTGGTTTCTTTGCTTCATGTGGGGACCTACTTCATAGGGTCATTTTGAAGATTACAGAAGACCGAAGTAAAGTGTTTGGCAAAGTACCCGGCACATATGAAGGGTTCAATAAATGGTAAAAAAAAAAAAATGTTTACAAGGTTCAGGTTTAGTCCCTTGGTTAGTGCTATTTGTAACTGGCACAGCTGGAGCTCAAATCCAGGCCTCCTGACAGTGGGCTTTTTCCATGCCAGGCACTGTGCTTGGTCTAGCAATAGGAAGCATAGATGAGACACAGCTTCAACTTCGGTTTTCTAGGCACTCAATCTCTGGACAGTGGGTGTACCGGAAATGAGAACATTGAGGCTTGCAGTCTTTTAATACTCCAAACTGTTTGAATTTCATTCTCTCAGAGCACAGAGAAAATGCACCCTGAATCTGAATGGATGGGTGCCCACGACAAGGTGGTAGTCAGTTAGAAGCAAATCTCTCAGGCCCTGCTTGTTTTTCCCACCTCCTCTCCTGCATCCGCCGTGTCATTGTGGAGCCCTGCCCCTCACAGAATTATGTAACTTATCATCACAGTCACGCCTGCGTGTTTTGTTGATGCCATTTAAATTCTGTTACTATTTAATACCAAGAACATCTAGAGAGAACATTTTGAGGGACTTGAAAAATCCAATTGGTCTCTTTGTAATTTGATTTGTAGGAAATAGGAGAAGATAGTATTCTGAATAGAGTGCTTTTAAATGAATCCTCACTGCTTTCTTTACAGGCAATAGATGGGCTAAGATTGGGAGCCCTGCTAAATCTCTCATTAGGTGGGAGATGTATTCTATATTGGTTACAAAAGGCTCAGCTGCATGTGACAGAAAATGCAAAATAATAATGGCTTAAACAAGATGGAAGTTTATTTATTTCCCATGAAACAAATATGAGGAGATAGTTCATGGCTGACAACTGGCTTTTTAGAAACCTCAGGGAACCAGATACCTGCCTCCCTGTTCATTCCTCCTTAGCATATGGCTTCCTTCTTGTGGTCAAAGAAGCTGCTGAGACTCCACTGCTCATACCTGCCTTCCCATCTGTGGTAGATTGTGGCTTTTATGAACCTCAGAAAAGTTCATGTCCTTGGAGTTAATCCATTCCTGTGGGGGTATACCTCGTAGGTAGGCCTTTCCTTTTTATTAGATTACTTTGGTGAGGTGTGACCCAGGGTGAGTCTCAATCGTCTTACTGGAGTCCTTTATAAAGGGGATGAATAAGGAGAGAGGGAGCCACAGAGACAGAGAAACCCACAGAAGCTGAGAGAGGAAGCCACGGAAACCAGGAAGCTGAAAGTGACAAGACCCAGAGGAGAAGGGAGACATGACTGTGTGCCCTCCGGTTTGACAGAGGAGTCCAGGATCTCTGGCAGCCTGTTTTCAGGGGAGAGAGCCTCGCCTGGTGCCTTGATTTGGACATTTTTCTCAGCCTCAGAACAGTAAGCTTGTAAGTTAATAAATGCCCATTTCTGGCATATTGCTTTTGGCAGCTTTTAGCAAACTAAAATACCACTCATAAGGAGGAAGGGTAAAAGAAGGGAACATGTTCTTCCTTCAAGGTATTTCCCAGGAGTCACACATTATACTTTTGCTTATATAATATTGACAGTCACATGTCCAAATCCAGCTGCAAGGAAGACTGGGAGCTTTATTATTTATCTTAGGTACCTAGGTATTCAGCTAAAAAATAGGGTTTCAGTACTAAGAAGAGAGGAGAATAGATCCTGGAGCTTAGCCACAAGGCTTTGCAGCACATTTTTTTGGAGATCTAATACATCCTCTTTACTGCCAACAAAAGTTCATTTGTTTGGGCTAATAGCAGGGTCCGCAGCCGGGAAATCCCGACTGCAGATGGAGCTGAACACATAAAGCACACGGGACTAGAAAAAAAAAAAAACCTCCAGAGAATTGTGAAGTAGGGTTAAAGACAGAGTTGAAGAACCCTTGGAGACCATTTAGGGCTGTAGGTCAAGCCCCTCATTTTACATATAATGCTCCTGAGGGGAGAGGAGGTGAGCAGACTTGCTGTGGGAAAGGGTCCCCAAGGCCACTCTCAGGTTCAGTGATGTGGTAGAAGGACTCACAGAGCTCAGAAAAACTGTTAAACTCATTGTTACACCCATTGTTATGAAGCTAAGGATGCAGATTAAAATCAGCAAAAGAAAAAGGTGCATAGGGTGGAGTCCAGGAGAAACCAGGTATGAACTTTCAGTGGAGTTGCCTGGATAGTGCTTAATTCTCACTGTCACCTAGGTATGCAGTGCCTGCAGGACTGACCTTAGCTACTCAGTCTCCAGACCTCCTCTCCCCAGAGGTCACACTGATACATTTGTGCCCCAAAGTCCCCAGGCATACAAATCCAGGCATGCAACACAAGTCACATTTTTAGCATAGACTATCTTGTGTGGCCCAAGGCCCCAGGTATACAAAGATACTCTCATTAGGCAGTGCATGCTAAGGGGTTGAGGTTATCTCCCAGAAACTGGTCAAGGGGTCATCCTGAAGTCCTTGGGAACTGTGCAGGGTTTGGGCAGTCCAGGCCTGCTGAGTTAACCCTTCACTGCACATTTACCCAAAGTCAGACACCTGTGGCAGAGCCAGGTCCAGAATGTTCCTCTCCTTGGAAGTCATGGAGGAGCTGACCTGCCCAAGGCAGAAGCAGGTCCAGAGTGCCATCTCCTGACCCCTGTCCAGTATAGCAATAGGGTTAAAGGCATCATCAGCAACGACAGTATGCAGTCGCCTGACCTGAAAAAGTTACATAATCTCTGAGGGTTTCAGTTTGCTCATCTGTAAATATGAAGATGATGGTACTATCATCTACTTATAGAGTCGGTAAATGTGGTAAATGTTAGTACATCTTAGAACAGTGCTCAGCACATTATATGTGCTTAGTAAGTGAAAGCTATTTTTGTTAATACTATTATCCACATCCCATTGCTATTCCTCAAAGACTCTTCTTATCTCTGCAGAAACTCCTGGAGCTGGCCGAGAACCTTGCTGTTGACAAATACAAGGTCAGCCTAGGTAGAGTCTTCTGATAGAGAAGCACAGCTATCTAGCAGCAAAATTCTAGGGCCCTCCATGCATTGTGGAAAACCGAAGCCTTATCTATACTTAAAATTGTCCATATTACAAAGAGTCCCTCAACCATTAACTCGAATCCTGTTTTCAGTAGGGTAAGAGGGACCTGTATAAATTCTTTCCATCTGTTTTTTTTTTTTTTTT
>JAQZBX010104013.1:0-10991 GCA_029593785.1 Cabassous unicinctus | reverse complement strand
AAAAAAAAAAAACGTGGACATAGAAGTTACAATATAAAGGGAAGAGCAACGAGCAGACACCAGTAAAATATAAAATTAATAGCTAAATAATTCCTGGTAATATGGATATGAGACTTTAATATAAATGTCAAAAAATGATTCCTAGAAAAAAAGGTACAGTATGTTAAAACTCTACTAATAATCTGGATTTAAAATCACATTTAATTTCAATAGAACCCAAATTTGGGTGGGGGGGAGAATGAGAGATATAAAAACATGTTCATTTATTATTTGTCATAGTGTGAAGTAAAAATATGAACAATTCTTAATGGATATAGAAAAAATAAACTTTAGGTATCAAAAATTATTTAGACATTAGTATGGGTAAAAATAAATAAGTTTCAAATGACTAGAGGGAAAATTTTACAATAAAACATCAATGACAAAAGTGAAGAAAAATTTTTAAATAATAAAGATAAAATGATGTATGATCTTACATTCCAGTTAACACAGTAAATTACAGTGGATTAAATGTCATTACTAAAAGTAGAATCTCAGTTTAAGTAAAAAACAAGTTATATACTACTTACAGGAGACATACTTGAAAGAAAATGAAACAAAATGGTTAGAAACATAAGGATAAACAAAAATATGACACGAAAATACAAATATAATTAAATCAAGTACTAAACGTGGAATAGAAATAAGATTTATGCATATATCTGAAAGTAGGGGAGAAAATGATCATTTGGCATTGAAATGAGAGGGTCCATTAAAACATAAAAGGATTAACTGAACTATTAGAACTAATGAAACAATAACATGGTTGGTTTCAAAATAAATATACAAAACTGAGTTATTTTCATATAAGCTTGCATTATTCAGCCAGAAAAATATAATGATGTAAGCAATATTCCCATTCACAAAAGAAAATTTAAAATATAAAATACCAAAAAAATGAAAAATATGAAGGATCTTTGTGAAAACCTCTATTCAGAGCCAATAAAGGAAACAGCATTCTCTAGTCAAATTGTAGCTCGGCTTCTCCTTTGTCTCAGTATTTCCACTCCTAGAATTATATGCTAGCAAAAAAGTAGCATACTTTCCCAACTAGAAGCAACCCAAATGTCTATCAAAGTAGATGGGATAAATCAATTGGTGTATAGCCAAACAATAATGGCATACTATTCAGGAATAAAAATGGAAAAACTACCACTCCATGCAAACATGTGTAAGGAACTGACAAAGAAGCAAGACAAAAAGAGAGAGAAAAAAAAAAGGCATACATGAAACTATTCATATAAAATTGAAAAATAGACAACACTGTATGGATACATATGTAGGTGGTGAAAGTAATAAATACATAAATAAATGTGAGGAAATGATCATCATAAAAGGCAGATTAGTAGTTATCTCTAGGAGGGATGGGGTTGTGATGAGGGGCACGTGGGGGGCTGGCTTTTGGCACTGGCAATATTTGTTTTCATGACTTTGGTAGTGGTTACATGAACTTTTACTTTATGATCATTAAGTAATTTCTACATATATATCTTGTGCACTTCTATGTGTGTATTATATTTTGCAATAAAAGAGACCATAAAAAAATGCAATTACAAACTGTTTCAGTTTGCCAGACTGCTATGACAAATATCACACTATGGATTGCCTTAAACAATGGGAATTTATCAGTTCACAGTTTTGAGGCTAGGAAAAGTCCAAAATCAAAGCATCAGCAAGGTGATCCATTTTCCCCAAGTCTGTAACATTCCTGTGCTAGCTGCCACACTGCCAAGATCCTAGCCTTGTATCCCTGCCTCACGTCACATGGCTGCCAGGGTCTTCTCCTTTCTCTTCTGTCCCTTGACTTCCTGCTTCTGGCTCCTTCCCATGGCTTCATCTTTATAAAGCCTCCAGCAATCCAGTTTAAGAGCTACCCTCATTCAATTGGATATACCTTAACTAAAAATAACATCTCTAAGAGATCGTATTTACAATGGGTTTACACCCACAGGAATGCAGATTAATAAGAACATCTCTAAATTGGGGTATATAATCAACCTAGCACATAAACTGATAAAACACTTGCACTTAAATTACTAAGAGATTATATTCTTTTATATAAAGTGTTCTTATAATTTAATCTAAAAGACTGGGAAGATGGGCCAAGTTTCCAAATACATAATTTACAAAAGAAGATATAGTCAGTAAGTAGATGACAGTGTTAAGAGTAATTCTTAATAATAAAATACTTTAAATATTATTCATCATTCCTTAAATTGAGCAAAATCAACAAAAAAATTAGTACCCTGTCTTTATGAGAGTATTGCAAAATATTCATCTTCATCGTTCACCAGCAGTGCAGATAGTAGCAACTGGTACAGACGTTTCTTGATTATAATTAAGATGCATGCAAGAGCAATACAATCTACATATTTCTTTGAGTCCAAGCTTTCATATCTAGGAATTTTCCCTCAGCAAATAGTTAGGCGAATGTGCATGGTTATTTGTCACATGATTATTTAGAACTGAAACAGATAGCTAGAAATCAAAGTACAAAAATAGGGAGTCATCCGAGTAAATTACAATATATCCATGCAATGGAAAGTAGACAGCCACTGAAGTGGTCAGGTGAAGTTTTTGGTAGATTTATTATTTGAGAGCCCAAATCTAGGCATCAAGCAATCTAGTCTTAAATCAGACCTCTTTTGACCCTGGGTTAACATTTCTGAGTTTTGGTTGCCTCAGGATAACAAATCCCACTTCTTTAGAGCTGTTCAGAAGATTAAATAAGGTCTCATTTCAATATGTTGTGGTGTAAGAAAAAAGCAATTTCCCAAAAAGAATCTTGAAAAAGATTCCAATTTGTGGGGCAGGGAAGAAAAAGGCAAAATACACGGGGAGAGAGAAAGAGAGGGAGAGATAGATTTTGAAATTATATACCCCCAAATTGCAACACAGGTGAGTTTTAGTTTCTTCTTTCTGTTTTTCCATAATTTATATTTCTCCTTCTGAACACATATCTTTGAGTAATTTTTTTTATTATGAGAAAAGGGCCCTGAGAGATGCCCTTTCAGGCATCCTCCAGATCCCAAGGCCACAGGAGCTCTGAGCTGCATGCCAGCCCCTGTTCCTGGCTCATTGTATCAAGCCTGCACACTTACCCTTAGCTCAGCCCCTTTGGAGGTTTGCTTTGGTAGTCCAGTTGCAAAGCCGCGAGCTCTTGATTTCATCTTTCCCTTCCTGGCACTTCCTCTCGGACCTCTTTCAGCTCTACATTCTACCTTCCGCAGTCCAAGTCCCCAGAACCTGGGAGAGTGTCAGGTCTCAGCCTTCCTTTTGTCAGGATGGGAAACGCCAACATCTTCCTGATGCCCCCATTCCACGGTTACCCACGGGGATACTAGCCTATTCATGCACTGCTGCATTTGCCCTGTCTTTAGTACATCCCAATGCCTGTGATTGTGGAAACAGCACTGAGGATGGAGCTTGACCTCCCACAGAGTTTTAGCCCTGGTCAGTTGCTGCTTCCCCTGACCTCAGATCACCCTGCACCCTGCATCAGTGAAAATGTTACAATTTCAGACAACTACAAGGAAGGTACAGGTTTGCAATGACTTATGGATTCAGATTTTCCTCCCAGGTGGGTGAAGAGAGGCAGGGAAGGAGGTAGTGCCTCCCTTCCAGCCTGGTAGAATGTGTCAGCACCCAGCCCCAGAATTGTGGCCCCACCCAGAGAGTGATGGGGCAGTCCCGAGGCTCAGGCAGGGGTCTGGAGGTAGGTATCAGTGACCCTTTAAACCATGGATCGTTCTCCTGATTCTGGGGTTGAAATGCCCTGCTTAATGAGCACAGTTTTAGAAAGGACACTTGGGGACCACTCCTAAATGCAGAAGTCTTTAAAAGTTGATAAAGGAAGAGTAATTCGTTGTTAGGGATTGATGGAGACAGGGTTATGGTATTTGGAGCTCACACCCTGGTGAGCCATGGATAGAGGGACTATCATCAAAACCAAGGCACTTTTGAGAATGAATGGGGCTCTTTAAATAATTACTTGGAGACACCAGGTGACAGTTAGGACTTTCCTGGACAAACCAAGTTACCCTAGCCATGGTCCAGACTTTGAGAAACATTATTCCAAAGGCCTCCGACATGCACAGCTACTCAGAGCCCCTGGGTGCTGTCTCCAGGATCCCCTTTGCCCCGTGCTCTTTGCCCACGTGCCAGTTCTCCCCCATCCCTGTGACCAGCCGAGTCCAGTGCTTCTGTGTATTCTGTGCTACGGACAGATGAAAAGCACCATTTGAAGGGAACGTGGAAAATTTTCATAAAGGAGTTGGCATTTTAAGTGAGTAGGATTTCTGCTTTTTTTTTTTTACTAATTATACATTATTCTGCAAAATTTTAATATTACTATCCTATAATATCCTGTCAAAGGGGAAAAAAAAAAGATAACCCATAATCGCAGTACCCTAAAATAACCGCTCTTAACATTTTAGTGTACTTCAGTCTTTTCCTATGTGTATAATTTTGCAGAGTTGTAATCACACTGAGCATACAATTTTGTCATGTTTTTCACTTACCATTATATTACAGGCATTTTTTAATGTCGTTACATTGTCTTCGTGGCCATCATTGTTAATTATTATGCAATATCTCACAGAATTCAAGTGTTTATTCACTTACCCATCCTGTTATCTTTAAACAATTCCCAATTTCTTCTTACAATACGTACGCACCTCTTTGTGGTTGTAGTGTTCTTTTTCATACCTTGAATGCTTTCCCTTAAAATTGCTCGGTAAAATAATAAAATTTTTAAAAAATGTTGTCACTTTACATATATTTCCGAATAGATTGTCAAGAGATTGCTCCAATTTACCCTGTGCAAATAAGGGCGATTGTGTTGTTGTTCGCTAGTGAGTAGAACTTGGGCGAGGTGGGGGTTTGGAAGCAGGACAAAGGCATTCCAGCCGCAAAGCCTGAGCTGTGCCACCTGTAAAGTACCCTGGTCCTCACTTGTGAGAATGTTTTTTTGTTGCTCTGTCTCTTACAGACTGAGCAGTTGATAACTCTGTGGGTCCTCTTCGTTTTCACCATTGTTGGAAACTCTGTCGTGCTGTTCTCCACCTGTAGGAGGAAAAGGAAGTCGAGAATGACCTTCTTTGTGACTCAGCTGGCCATCACAGGTAACCGACCGTGCAGGTGGGAGGAGAGGAAGCAGTTGGCAAAATCCCTAGGACTCCTCAGTTTCAATGGTTTTACCAATAGAAAAGCAAAACTAGTGGTCCAAAGCATGAGGAAATTTGGGAGTAATTTTTGGATTTTTTTCCCTCTGGCAAATTCAACACATTTAAGTGTTCATAAGATACCATTAGAAAAATAACTTACTATTCAACCAACTTGGTAATGCAATTCTCAGGTACAAAGGGCTCTGCAGGGCTTTGCTCTCCCTCTTCACAGAGTTTCACATAGCAACCTCCACAGTTCATTAAGGTGATATTGCTATAACCCCACAGGTCCAGGAGGTAATTATAAACTTAAGACATCCCAGAGAATGGACTAGAATGGTCTCTATTCAATAATAAACGTGAAGTCACAAGTATTTTGAAGTTTTAGAATCTTGAAATGTAAATGACCTGGAACACCCCTGCTGAGGACAGCATAAGGAAATAAGATCATATCCAGGATGCTTAAATGTGGGCTTTCGGAATGGCCATTTCAAACAAAGGGGTGAGTCACACCTAGAACGGGAATGGTGAAATATTCTCGAGGAAGAAAATGAGCTGTGAAAGAAAGACTCCCACAGAGATGGGTAGAGTCCAAATTGGCAGAGCTTGTGTCTGAAAGGAAAACGCAACCCAGAAAGTCTACTCCACATGGCAGAGGAGAGAGTGGGCAGATGGGGTTCCTCCAGGGTACAGGCAGAAGCCAGGCTCAGAGTGCTGAGATATGGCAGCAAGATGCCCACCACATCAGGTACATTTGAATCAGACTAGCGGACAAATGCAAAAGAACAGTTTTAAGTGCTCACAAGGAGCAATGGCAGCCAACTGTCAGAAAGGCTGTTTGGTGCATTTCATCATGTGCTATCATCTCCATTGCAGTAACTGCTGTGGAGAGTTCTTGGGAATTTAGTCTTGAGCCATGGTGTATGAAATATGACACTGTAACTTACAAAAGAACCTTAGCCATACATTTTTGATAACCCCAAATACCCCTCTCCCTCTCTACCTGCCTGAGCTGGGCTACAGCAAGGTGAAAATCAAAGGCACCACTGAAAAATATCGAGATGGTAAGAGGAGCCTGCATCACAAAGGTGGGACTTCTGATGAAAGAAACCTCCTCTGCTCTTTCCTCTAAATAGGAGCCTAATTTTTCACTCCTATGAGCGTAAGAGTAGAGGGTAAATAAGACCATCCAGCAAATGCTGGCATTCAAAACCTTGCATGAGGATGGCATAGTTTATTTTCATTATATTTCTTCACTCGCAGTGCTCTAACCACATTCTACTGGATTCTGCATTTGGAGTGTGAGAACTTATAGGTAGCAAGGATATAAGCTGTAAATATAAAGTTTTGCTATAAAAAATCAGTAAGTGAATAATTGAGACTCCATCATCTATTGTCAATGAGAAAAGTTGTGTGTTCTATTCTAAGTCATCATCTGCTTCCTTCTGGAAAATCTCATGGGGTCAGATTAGGAGCATTTCAAGTGGAGAAGAATTATTGAAGAGGAAAGTTTTGCCAAGGGTCCAAGATTGAGCTAACTTCTTATAAAAGATGTTAAAACTTCCTCCACACACACTTCACCATGATCCTGGATCCTTTGGTAAGGGTGGTAAGAACACATATCTAAGCCTTGATATGTGTGAACCCCACCCAAGTTACACATAAAGATTACTCAGGTAGCAACTGAGGGACCTTGTTCCTTGAGATTTATATAAATTTGGCTTGAATCCCCTATCCCATGTGTCTACTCCAAAAATTCTTCAAACTTTCTGGACCTCATCTTTCACTCTGGTTCTTGCTTCCCACATGCAATGTCTTCTTCTTCCCACTCACCTGCATTTCACTTTCTCCAGTTGGTCTCTGTTTTGTCCCTGCTGTCCCCGACATGGCACTCAGCCCTCTTTTCTTGTATTTTTTCCCAAAACCATCTGCAGATACACAACTTTCTATGTTTAAAAGACTTTACCAAATGTTTCGGGCAGCATAAAGAGATTATATCATGGAAAAGCAGATATCTTAAAATCAAATATTATATATTCTCAAAGCTTTCAGCTGCCACCAGAAATTCCTCAAGCTCTAACCTTATGGCTTATCTTCACCTTTCTACTCTCTCTTTCCTCCAAATGTCCACTTATCTCTTATGCCAAGGATTTTAATTCTCTCCCTTATGCCAAGTTGTAGTTTGGGGGTTTTGTTTGTTTGTTTGTTTGCTTGCTTGTTTGTTTGTTTTTTAGGAGTTACCAGGGATTGAACCTAGGACCTCGTACATGGAAAGCAGGGGCTCAACCACTTGAGCTACATCCTCTCCCCTTATGCCGTTTGTAATTTCTTTATTTGTTTGTTACATTTCTTTTTTTGTTATGCCTTCCAAACCAATCCTGGAGACCACATCTTCCAAAAAATAAAGGAAGTTGGTCCCCCCAAAAAGAACCCTGCAGTATGATAACAGTTTTACTTTTCTATCTTAATCAACACTTTGGCTGCAGATACGATATTCTCAAAGTTTCTATTCATCTGTCAACTACTGTACTAAAGTATTTTTAAAATACACAAAAATTTCCATAAGCTAGCCTCTTTGGATGAACATTTTTCTTCCCAGTGTTTTGCAGTTATTCTAACTTGGGTTTGATTCTCAACTCTTCTCCTTAGTAGCTCTATGGCCTTGGAAAAGCTAATTTCTCTGAATATCAGTTTCCTAATATTAAAAATGGGGATACTTCTCAGAGATGTAGTGATGACTAAGTGAGATATCAATAAAATGCCTAATACAGTGATGGGCACAGAAGAATTATTCAATAAACACTAGCTGTTAATGCTTGTGATGGTTGGAAGCTGTGTGGACCCCAGAAAAATATGTTCTTAAAGCTAGTCCTTTCCAGTGGGTATAAGCCTATTGGAAGTAGGGTCTTTTGATGAGGTTACTTCAGTTAAGGCATGGCCCAGGGTAGGTCTTAATTCTCTTACTACGAGTCCTTTATAAGAGAATGCAATTCAGAGAGAGAAGAAAGCCACTGAATCCAGAAGCTGAAAGCAACAAAACCCAGAAGACAAGGGAAAGACCAGCAGATGCTGCCACGTGACTTGCCATGTGATAGAGGAGTCCAGGATCGCCAGCAGCCAGACTTTGGGGAGAAAGCACTTGATAATGGCTTGATTTGGACATTTTCATGGCCTCAGAACTAAGCTTGTAAGCTAATACAGCCTCATTTTTGGTTTATTGCTTTCAGCAGCCTAGCAGACTAAAACAATGCTATTGCCCTAGTTGTTTCATTCATTGTAAAATAATTAATTAAAAACCCTTGACTAATTTCAAAACACTAAAAGTTCTCTAAAAGGCCTGAAGTTCATTGCAACCCTCAGCTGATTTCCTCATTTATTCAGGCACAATGGTCTTTGCTCAGGTATGTCTTTGAAGGATGACCAAACTTTTTCATATAAACATATTCTTAAATCATAAGAGCAAACTTAAATCATCAGTGACACAAATAATTGGAAAAGTAAATTCAGAGGCATCTTATACTTTGCTCTTCTGAGGGGGAAAACTAAGTGCTAGCAGGCATGGTTGGGCAAGGCAATATTAATGATCTTAAATAAATAATATTTTCCATCACCACCCTGCCTCCTGCAAACAACTCAAACCCAGAAGCTTTGGGTGATTCTTTGAAGAACATGTTGATTCCCATTTGGTCTTTTTATGAACCAATTGGAAATAGATTCAGCTCACATATGGAAAACTCCAGATAATGGTGGCTTTAATGTACAAAGATTTATCTTGGTCTTATGTAAAGATGTCTGGAGGTAGGCAATCCAGGGCTCAGATTATGGCTCAGCTTATCATTGGAGGCTCAGGATATCTCTATATTTCTAAACTATTAAAAGACCTCTGTCCTCAAGTGTGGCTCTTGGCACAGATGGGCCTTATTCTAAGATAGCAAGCAAGATGATGCAACAAAAAGAGACACAGAGGAGAGACAGACAATAAGAGAAGCAGCATACCAGGGAGCTGAGGTGGCACAAGAGATTGAGCACCTCTCTCCCACCCCAGAAGGTCCCAGGATCAGTTCCCAGTGCTGCCTAAAGAGAAGACAAGCAGACACAGAAGAACACACAACAAATGGACACAGAGAGCAGACAGCAAGGGCAAAAACAACCGGGGGGGGCGGGGTTGGGGGGTGTAAATAAATAAATAAATCTTAAAAAAAAAAGAAGGCCTCTAGAACTCCTGCCATGCAACCCAAGTTATAGTAAGCAGGAAGAAAAAAAGGAGACAAGACAAAAGAGTGTGTGCTAGATATCAATCCTCTTGGTTGGCATTCCTAGAAGTCCCACTCATCAATTTTTTTTCTGTTTTTTTTAAATCAATTTTATTGAAACATATTCATAAACTATACACTCCATCTAATCACCTATTAATTTTTTTTATCTCATTTGCCATATTTAATTGAAAAAAGGACTTTTAAAAAAAAATCTGGGCCCCTTGTCCAGAGTAAAATCAGGTTTCGTTTTGCCTAAGGATAAAGGAGAGAATAGCTAAGTAAGTAGCAGTCTCTGGCACAGCTTGTCCTTCTATACTTTCACTTCCATCGAGAATTGAGAAATTTAGACAACAAATTTCTGTCCATCCAGCCATTTCCAGTTTTGAGATTGTCTCCTGCAGAGTGATGCTCTCTGTTCTTTGGACCTCTAGTTCCGGCAGGGCAACAATTTGCACACACCCCATTATGTAAATAAACTCTTATCGTTGGCAGCTTGGGTATTTTTCCAATTTTGTTTATTATCAGCAATTCTGCAGTGAACATTCTTATAATTAAACCTTTGTTAGCATCCGTTATTACATCTTTAGGTAAAGTTTATAGAAGGGAGTTTCCTGTTTCAAAGAAAGCATGTTTTGTGGCTTTGCATTGGCTGATGTCCTTTTAGGTCATCCAGGTCTAAAATATGATAGAAAATATTACCAGGCAAACGCTCTAGAAGTCACCAAGATAGACCCACACTGAGTTTTGTTTAAAAAGGACCCTGAAAACAAAATCAGTATTAGCTGCCTATAACAGCTATGTTATAGAATCATAACCAGCTCATTGAGGCAGGCATTCTCTGTCCCTCCCTTAATGATACTTAACCATCTACTCACCGATAATTTCTTATTCTAAAAAGAAAAATTTTCTTCCACCCAAGCCAATGCCTCAGAAAGGAATCAAAACGTAATTTGTCTTTATTTTGCCCATAGTGCCTACAGCAGCACTTGTGCGTACTTAGAAAGAAAGAACACATCAATTACCAGAACATTTGAATGAAGTGTTTTAATTTTGCTCTTCTAGGCTTTTGCCCACTTCTGTCTTCTGCAGAATAACTCTGACCCCTTCATAAAAATCTTGACTTATTCTTTCCTGTATATTCCATTAGGAATCTTGCTTCTAGGATTAATCTTGAGACTGGAAAGAAAACACAAGTTCTCAAGGCTGCTATTTTGTCACGTTCTGCCATTTTGAGCGCTTCCATTCTTAGAATTTTCTGGATGAATTTAATGACTGTTTATATTACATGAACTAAAGTGCCAATTAAAATGCATTAGTCATTTATCATCTTCAAGACTGACTTGTCTCTTTATTCAAATGCAATAAAAAGGGGAAGCTAATGAGAGTAATTTCCATGGAGTGTTCAACAAAGCAAAGATAGAAAATATATTTTTTGGCACACATTCAAATAATTTCCTTCTTCCTGGTAGGCCCCAAGTCTTCTAATATCAGGAAAGGATATTAGCTTTGCTTCAAAGCACATTGTAGAGAG
>JAQZBX010104012.1:0-10997 GCA_029593785.1 Cabassous unicinctus | reverse complement strand
AAGACTGCTCTTTGCCTTGTCTTTTATATTCAATTCCCCACCCACCAAGGGGTGGGGCTCAACGCCCTACTGACTGACATGGCCCAGTCAACGCCCTAATCATAATTCAATCATGCCCAGATTAACAGATCAGATTACAGGCATGATCCAATTATATTTTTGGAATTCATAATTACATCAAATCCCCCAACGGTTACAACACCCAAACTTTTTTCTAACCTGGTTATCATCTTGAGAAACATAAGTTCAGGTGGAGGTACTAAAAGGACTATACCACCTGCTCTGTCTTCCAAATTCTCTCCCCTTTTATGTTAAATAGTTTTTAAACTTAATAAAGTTTACAGTAATAGAACAGAGAATTCTTAAATACCCTCATCCAGATTCCCTAATTAACAGCTTACCATTCCTTCTATAACTAGATTTTTAAAAACTGAGAGTAAGTTGCACACATGAGGCCCCTTTACCCTTAAACACTTCAAAAGCATAAAACAGAAAGAGTCTCTTACATACCCACAGTACAATTAACAAAATTTGGAGGGAGTGGATGTGGCTTAAGCAATTGAGTGCCTGCTTCCCACGTAGGAGGTCTCAACTTCAGTCCCCAGTGCCTCCTAAGAACAAATAAGCAAGCAAAACAAACAAGGAAACCAACTCAGGGTTGCTGATGTGGCTCAGTGGTTGAGCGCTGGCTTCCCACATACGAAGCCCCGGGCTCACTCCCTGGCCCTGGTACCATTAAAAATTTTTTAAAAAATCAATCCAGTTACCTAGGGAGGAACAAGGCTGAGAATGAGCTTGGACTTCTCTTCTGAAGCCATGCAACAAGGAAAGAGAAGAGTGAAATAATTGAAATGGTGAAAGAAAATATAAACATATCAATGTAGAATTCTGTACCCAGGGAAATGATTCATCAAAGGTGAAGGAGAAATAAAGATTTTTTTAAAAATTGGGAAATAAATATTGATACAAAATTATTGTATAATCTACACACTTAGATTTCATGAGTTGTCCCATTAGTGTACTTTTATAGCAAAAGGAAAAACATTTCTGGTCTAGGATCCAATCCAGGATCAACTATCATATTTCACTGTCATGTCTCCTCAGGCTCTTTTAATCTGAAACAGTTCCTTGGTCTGTTTTATTTTTTAATTTTTGTCTTTCCTAACCTTGACGATTTGAAGAGTGCCATTTCACAGAAATGGCCATCCCTCATTTTGGATTTGTCTGACATTTCCTCATGATTAGATTCAGGTTTGTGCTTTGCTGCCAGGAGCACCAGTGATGCTGTATTTAGTAACTCTGGTCATTTTATTAAGGCAGTGTATTAGTCAGCCAAAGGGGTGCTGATGCAAAATATCAGAAATCTGTTGGCTTTTATAAAAGGGTATTTATTTGGGGGTAGAAGCTTACAATTACCAGGTCATAAAGCGTAAGTTACTTCCCTCACCACCTTGTTGGAGCAAGATGGCTGCCGACATTCAGCCTTCCTCTTCCTCTTCCTCTTCCTCTTCCTCTTCAGGCTCCATGATCTCAGCTTCTTCCAATATCATCTGTAGGCTGGAATACATCTCATCTCTCTCCCAGGGCTCATTTCTCTCCAGGCTTAGCTGCTCTGCTCTCTCCACAAGGCCAGCTGTGAACTGTCAGGCAAATGGTTTGTCTCTCTTCCCAGGGCCTTCTTTCTTTCCTCACAATCAAGATCTTCTGTATGCTTACTTCCCAGGGCTCCAGCTCAAAACTCCCACCTCCCTTCTCTGCAGTGCGGTTTCTCTGTGAGTCCCTGCCCACCAAGGGGGCGGAGACTCAATGTCCTACTGATGTGGCCCAATCAAAGCCTTAATCATTATTTAATCATGTAAAAGTGAAACCTCTGAATCCAATATAATCTAATATGCCCAGAGGAAAAGACCAGTTCACAAACATAATCCATTTTTGGAACTCATAAATAGTGCCAAACTGCTACAGGCAGTATCTGCAAGTTGTCTCCACTGTAAATTACTGTTCCTCTATGTAATAATAAATATCATATGGGCATGAGGTTATAGTTAAGGATACGCAAAAAAGGAACTTTTCCTAAGTGATCGAATGGGAAATTGTTTAATTCTGTATTTTGACCTTCCTTGAGATTACATATAAAAACTAGAAGACTTTAAAATGATGATCATCTGACATTTTTAGTGCTTTTTTCCTCAAATGTATTTATAAAAATAAGATGTAGGTATGAATTCAGTAGACTTGAATATTATAGTCTTAAGCAAATAGTAGTTCTGCATTCAGCATCTTCTCAGGGAGGTGAAAGCTTTAATAGCTGCAGAACAGCTGTTTCTATGATGCTCTATGCATTTGGCTCACTGTTGGATCACTCTTCAAAAGTCTTCTGACAGCAAGATAAAGTCCTATGTTATTAGTAATACTTTACAATCAAAAGAACAGATTTATGTTGGTATTAAAATCATGACTCCTGACTTCCAGCCTCTTTGTTCAACCCACATATTCTTTAAGAGAGAGCAATACTGAAATTATACATGCAATGTGATATACCTTGTTTTTTTTTTTTTTTGAGTTATAATCAAGAATAATAAATGGAGATGTTCTGAAACTATTCTTTCAAGTGATTCTATGTCACAGGAAAGGAATCATACAATTATGAGTACAACCCTTTTTTTCCTCACGAGATTCCACCTACTGAAGATCTTTTTCACATTGGGATGTTCTTTGGAACACTGCATAACATGGCTTGGTTATTTTACCAATTCTACAGGATTTAAAGGAAAGCATTACACATTCTCAACTCTCCTAATAGACTTTTTAATATATACATAAATTTATTTAAATTTTTAAAGGAAGTAAGACATTTGGAGATTTCTCAATGAATAGGTAATTATATATGAGAAACTTTAAAATTTTTAAAGTAATGATGGCTCTAGGAAAACACTTGTTTTCTCTTTTTCATATTCTTCAAGGTAACTTGACTATGCAGAGGTTTTACAGTCTGAACTGAAAATAAAATAGAACAAAAAAAACCTTTTGTCAGGAAAAATTCTAAACCAAAACCCAATGTAAAGTTCTCCTAATGCAAGTAATTGCTCTTCATATCTCACTCCCTTGTAAGAGTGGTGAAAATGTAAATCCTGACCAAATAGTTTAGAAAGGACTTCCTTGCCTTTGAGAAAAAGTCAGTTAGTATAGGTTAGATTATACTACAGTAAATATAATCCCCAAATGTCAGTGGCTTAAAATACAATGGTGTTTTCGTTTCCTTCGTTGCTCAAGCAAATACCAGGCAATGTGTTGGCTTAAACGATTGGAATTTATTAGCTCACAGTTTTAAGGCTGGGAAAAAAAGTCCAAATCAAGGCATCATCAAGGCAATGCCCTAAGATTGGTGTTCTGGGGCTGGCTGCCAGTGATCCTTGGTTTGGGCTCCTCTGTCAAATAGCAATGTATATAACAGCCTTTCCTGGTCTCTCCCTTGTCTTCTGGATTCCATTGATGTTCAACTTCTGAGGGTTCCCTCTGTAGCTTCTTCTCTTTCTGTCTGAATTTCATTCTGCTTATAAAGGATTCCAGTAACAGGATTAAGATGATCCTAAATTAAGGGCCACACCTTAACTGAAGTAACGTCATCAAAAGGTCCTACTTACAA
Organism: Cabassous unicinctus; assembly: GCA_029593785.1. Lineage (NCBI taxonomy): Eukaryota > Metazoa > Chordata > Mammalia > Cingulata > Chlamyphoridae > Cabassous > Cabassous unicinctus. The sequence continues at coordinate 7,351 of JAQZBX010104012.1, read as the reverse complement.
TGGGTTTACACAGGAATGGACATTAAAATATTAAGAACATGTTTTTCTGGGATAGATTCAGCTCCAAACCATCACAAATGGTCTATTTTGTGTTCATGCTTTTAGGTTGATTCATATGAAGTTGCCACTATTTGACCATTTCTTAACTAGGGAAACGGCAATTTTATTTGGTTCAATCTAATCTATTTCATGTTGATTGGGTGGATTGGATCTCAGCTCCGTGTTGTCAAGGGGTATAGTCTGATGGAGATTCCACCACTTAGGATGTTGCTGGTTACCTTGGCAAAAGGAAAGGAGTTAGCAAATTGTGCATATGTCACTTAGACTCAAATTTCATTGGTCAAAAATAGTCATTAGGTCATGTCTAATTACACTGGGGTGGGGAAGTTTTATCCATGTGCCAGGAAAAAGGAGAACTTGATATATTGATGACTACCAAACTGTTAATATTTATGTCAGTGTCAACCAGTAGTAATGATTTAAATACCTTTTTAGTCCTTTCATTCATTATACAACTTATTTTAAAGAAATCACATTGCTCAATTATGCAGACAATTATTTTTGTATACTATATAAATTGAAACAGCCTGGGCATTATTAATTCCAGAAAAATCTGATATTATTCAAATAGACTATGTCATGGGGTTTCATAAATAGTTTTTGGACCTTGCTGTTGTTAAAATAGTACGTTTACAGGGTTATTCTTCAATAATGTGTCACATTCTTCTGTAACATGTAATTTAATTTCTAGGCCAAGACAACTTTTCAAACTGTTTGGGGGCCTAGAATTGGACACACTACAGACTGTGAAGGAAACATATTTCAGTAGTTTCTTTACTTTATTCCTTTTATCCATCCCAAACTGGATAAATACCATATCATATCATCATATCATGCAATGTAATATATATACTATAATAAACATAACATAATATAATATATTGAAATGTTTCAGACAATATCAATGTTTAATAACTGGTGGTACTGTGAGACTTTTGTGGACCCCAGAAAATCATGTTCTTAGGGTTAATTCATTTTGGTGGGTGTCAACCTATTGTAGGGGACTTTTGATTCGATTACTTCAGTAGTGTATGACCCAGGGTGGGTCTTAATCCTCTATTGGAGTCCTTTATAAATGGGATGAATATGGAGAAAGAGACAGAGAGAAATCCACAGAAACTGAGGGAGAAAGCCAGAGGAAGCCAGAAGCTGAAGGCAACCTGGAAGACAAGGGAAAGTCCAGCAGACACTGCCATGTGCCTTCCCATGTGAGAAAGGAGTTTAGGATCACTGGCAGCCAGTCTTCAGGGAGAAAGGATCACCTGATGATGCCTTAATTTAGACATTTTTCTCAGACTCAAAATTGTAACCTTGCAACCTAATAAATCTCCATTATAAAAGCCAACCTATTTCTGGTATATTGCATTCCGGCAGCCTAGCAAACTATTTAAAACAATAATGAAATATCAGACATCTTTACCAGCTAGTTTATTTTAGCAACCACATAAGTTATTGGTCTAATGAAGGTCTAGTTTTAATTTTGTATTCTTTACTATGCTATAGTATATTCTTATATGATAGTAGTATAGGAATTGCCTTATAATTTTTTGGTTAGAAAGTATAACAAGTAATTAGTAACTGCCTTATGGTAACCAATACCAAAGAATGTATACTTGTAAATCTTTTTTAAAAATCATTTTACTCTGTTTACACTATAGTCACATGTAAGTTGGCAGGCCTGCTCCCATGACAGACAGGACAGAGACCTGTCATGCAAGGAAAAATAAGTGAAGGTTTTCATGAAGCTTGTGGAGACAAGGACCATGATAATACAGGATGACTGCAGCAATCTCAGACAACAGCACCAGTGTTTGCAACTGAGTATTAAATAGCAAAAAAGGATACATACACAGTACTTGGCCTGAGAACACTGATGTTTTCTAAGGAATATTTCCTAATACGCTTAGAAAGCAGATCACTTGTTACATGGAAGTAAATGGAGTAGGGTGACACTTCTGTGAGGTACATTCTACATCCCTAGGCAGGTTCTACAATCTTTCATCTGTGATAAATGGTTGACAAATTGTGATTTTGCAAAAGTAATCCCATTAACTGCTAGGGAAGTCACTGACACAGACTCAATGCCCATCTCCCAGCACTTGCCTACCTCCCACCCCCTTTCTACTGTTTCAGTATGTTTCCATTCTGCAGCCCCCAGGAAATATTAGGTCTAATGAAAAGGCTGGCCATACCTTAAACGGGGAAACCAGGAAACAAGCAGCCCCAGCTGCTTATCAGGGAGGGGAATCTCAGTGTGAGGGCCTCCTCCCCCTGGGTTATATAAATACCCTACCCTTGGCAGCACAGCTTTGTCTCTCCCCTCTGAAGCAAAGTGTTATAGGCAGAGTTGTCATCTACTGACCCTTACAGAGCAGTTGGCCTCCCCAGGAGACTGGACACTTGGTATCTCTTCTCCTGCTCTTTTGGACCGTTTGCGCTGTGTAAGTAATAAAGCAGTCATTGCTGAGCATTTCTGTTGTGCCTGAGCCTATGTTTCCATGACACACCATGTATCAACTCACTGCACACTGACATCCAAGGAACTTTTGCAACCAGTGAAAATTCTTGGGCCAAAAAATAAATAGCCACACTTACACACCATGAATTAAAATGGAGCCGGTATTAGGGCTTCTGAAAGGAGCAGAGCAGGAAAGATTATTCAAACAGAAGATCCTCATCGTTCTCCTCAGCCAGAAGCCTCCCTCATCTCTCCAGCTACTCTTCGCTGCTCCAAGTCCTCAGATTTTTCCTTGATAATCTTTTACTTCTGTATTTTCTTTAATTTATAGAACTCTTCTTGCTCTCTTTCATCCATCTCTGTGATGAGATAGGCAAGGGTATGTTCAATTTGAGGAATGATGGCATGTTAAATGACATTTACATATCTGGTAGTTATCTTAATATCTTCATCCAGAGTAACAAAGGAAGTCTGCAGGGAAGCTAGTTACACCAGAAGTACCACTGCTTGCTATAATTCCTCTTTAACAGCCAGTTGTTCCCCATCTATGGCTAAACCAATCAGTTCAAAACTCAGTTCTTCGTGGTAATGTTCAAACACTGGCATGATAACACCTGCTAAGTTGTCTTTCTTTGCACGAATCTTCACTTTGGCTTTATTCATATTTTGGATAACTGTGGTGCTGAAGTCCCCAGCTGTGAACTTGGCCTCAGTGAGTGAAACGGCAGCTTCTTTCATCACTTCATTCATGAATATTTTAGTCTCTATTATCTTCTTTAGCATCTGTTGAAATTGACTTGTCAAGGCATCAGATTTTTTCTTCAGGAGTTGTCAACCTGCCTGTGTTCCTTTTAATCGAGCCTTCATGAAGTCTGTGCCATGCACGAGGAAAAGATCTCAATTCAGTCTTTGCCCAACATTCTGACAATGACTGTTGGGCAAGGGTCCCCGGCTAGGCAATTGAGGCTGCAATAGCTCCACTCCCTGCTGCCACTACCAGAGGCAGCTTGTTGGATAACTTGACCTCTCACGTTGCTTGTAAATCTTTTTTTAATAACAGCTTTATTGAGATAAAGTCACATACCATGCAATTCACCAATTCAAAGTATACAATTCTTTTTTTTTTTTTTTAGGAGGTATGGGGGATTGAACCCAGGACCTCATACATGGGAAGGAGGTGCTCAACAACTGAGCTGCACCCACTCCCCAATTTGTTTTAAGTATACTCACAGAGTTGACAATCATGACCAAAACTGATTTCAGAACATTTTCATTTCTACCAAAAGAAACCTTATACCCATTAGCAGTTACTCCCATTCTACCCTCATAAGCCTTAGGCAACCAGTAATCTACTTTCTATCTCTATGGATTTGCTTATTCTGCATATTTCATCATATAAATGTAATGTGGTCTTTTGTGATTGGCTTCTTTCATGTAGATAATAATTTCAAGGTTTAACCATGTTCTAGCATGGATCAGTACTTCCTTTCTTTGTATTGCCAAATAATATTCCATTCTATAGCTATATCACATACCATTTATGCATTCATTTCTTTTTTTTAAAGATTTATTTATTTATTAATTTACCTTTATCCATTTTTACCCACACCCCCGTTTTTGCTGTTTTTGCTGTTTTTGTTGTTTTTGTGACCCTTCACTGGGCAATTCTCTGTGTCTGTTTCCAGTCCTCTCTTCTCATCCTTCTCCTGTCTTTACCAGAATTCAATTCTTGGAACCTCCGATGTAGGAAAGAGGTGTCCTACTGCCTGTGCCACCTTTGTTCCTGGTTTTTCGGTGCATCTAGTCTTGGCTCTCCCTTGTGTCAATCTCCTGTTAAGTCATCATCTTGCTGCGTGGCTTGTGGGCCTGCTGGTGCACCTGCGCACGGGGCCTGGTGGCCGCGCACCTTCTATATTTTTATTTTGTTTTCTTTTTGTATTTTTTACCGGGAGGTCCTGGGGATTGAACCCAGGTCCCACCATATGGGAGACAGATGCCCAACCACTTGAGCCACATCGCGCCCCCATTCATTCCTTGATAGACATTTAGGTTGTTTACATCTTTTGGCTATTATGAATAATACTGGTAAAAATATTCATAAACAAGTTTTTATGGACATATGTTTTCATTTTCCTTGGATATATAACTTAGAATGGAATTGCTGGATCATATGAAAACCCTAAGTTTGGAGTTCTGGGAAGATGGTGTCAGAGTAGGCAGGCAGGACTAAACTCTCTCACAAAAATAATGGAGAAAGGGCCAAAAGCTGTCTGAGGGACCTGCTTTGGGGGTCAGGAAATCAGGACAGAGCTGTGAAACCCCTAGAAGGGCGAGGGACAGAGAGGTGAAGAATCCGAAACAACAAGCATGAGTTACTCCTAAACCCCTGCAGCAGCCATGAAGGGCCCCCACCATCAAGGCATGCAGCCAGGATAAAATATGTGGCTCACTGCAGCCAACTGATAGGGGAACAGACATCTTCCTCCCTAGGAAGATGTAGGGTGCGGCAGAGGGCAGAGAGTGATTTCTCTTTGGTGAATTTGGCCATCAGAGCCTGATTTGAATCTCATCTCTGGTCAGACCAGAAACATGGGCAAGGGAAGATTGAAAGAAACACCTCCATGGAAAGGTTCACCGATGAGTGCTATCTGCTGGCTGGCCAGGAAACTGCAAGGGGGAAAACTGTCTCTCTTTAGCCCCAACTCCAGGGAAAAAACCTGCGTCCCATTAGTGAGTTCCTGGCCCAATTTTGATATCTTAAACTGGGTAATTATAAAGACTCAGAATAAGTTGAATCAAAAATCAAAGAAGAGCTGTGAAAAAAAACAAACAAAAACTCTAATCAAGAGAGAAAAATTGACCATCAGAGTTAATTCACCAACATATTCAGATGCCTAGACATCTGTGAAAAATTACAAACCATATTAGGAAACAAGATGCAATGGCCCAGCTTGGTATTTGAACAAACCAAATACCCTGATGAGATACAGGATTTAAGATAACTAATCAATGACAATCACACAAATCTCTTAAAACAATTCAAAGAATTGAAAGAAAATATGACTAAATAGGTAAAAGATATTAAGAAGACACTGGGTGAGCATAAAGAACAATCTGAAAGCCTGCAAAGAAAAGCAACAGAGCCACTGGGAAGTCAAGACATGATGGATGAGATTAAAAATACTTTAGAAAGACAGTATGTCAGCAGCGGGATGGCTATAGTGGTGGCAGTGGCTGCAGAAGCCCAAGCAGCTGTGGCTGCAGTGGAGGCTAGTGCCCAAGCAGAATTGGCAGTGGCACCCCAGGGAAGTTAAGATGGCAGTAGGCAGGGTGGGGTGGCAGCAGGAGGAGCAGCACTACAGGCTGTTGTGTGGACAGTTGGGACAGGACAACATCATGGTACTGCATGGGAAGCTCACTGACATGGCAATCTGGGTGTTCAAGACCCACCAGAGCCACAAGAATTTAATTCCTTTTCGACCATCAATTCAGATCCAAGGGCTCCAAGGGCTTGTCAAAATTCCAAAATATAATCCCCAATTAAGTGTATAACTTTAACTTCTACTTGCCAAATGTGTGTAAAGACAACCCTCAAGGCAGCTTTGACTGCATCCAGATAACATTTTCAGGGAAAAAAGTGCAATTTTGGAAAGCACCTCAAGCTGTTTCAGATGCACTACCTGAGAGGAAAAGATCAACTACCATGGACCCTGCAAATACGATTTGAAAGACACACAGCAGCAGCAGCAGTGTTTCTCAGTGGCCATATAGGGACAGAGTGATTCACTTACTGGCACTGAAGGCCTACAAGAAACCTAAGCTGCTTGTTCGATTGCAGAAAGATGATGTAAACCAAAATGACAAGAACTCCCTCAGAGCAATTCTGCAACAGGTAGTCAATCTGAATCCTAAGGACTTCTCATACACCTTAAAGAATTATGCTTTTAAAGAGCTTCAAAGAGACTGGCCTGGATACAGTGATATAGACAGACAACCATTGGAGTCAGTGCTCTCTAGAAAACTTTCATCATGTGGGAACATCAGTGGGAACATGGTATTGTCTTATTATATTGTCTTTTCAAAGTGCTGCCAGTTGAAAAGGGAAGCATTATGTTTACAAATCTGTTTAGAAATGTTTGCCAAATTTTTGGTAGTATCATCAATAAAGATGTTTGTCTCCAGTATCTAAAAAAAAAAACAAAGAAAAAATACATTAGGGGCACATAACAGCAGATTTGAATTGATTGAAGACAGAATTAGTGATATCAAGGACAGAACATCTGAACTTGAAAACAGGAGAACAGAAAGAGAAAAGAATGGAAAAATGGAGCAGGGTCTCAGGGAAGTGAATGGCAATGAGAAAAGCAAAAACATTCATTATTGATGTCCTGGAAGGAGAACAGAATGGAAAAAGGGAAGAAAGAATTTTTGAGGAAATAATGACTGAAAACTTCCCAATCCTTCAAAGACATGAATATCAATTTCCAAGAAGGACAACATACCACAAATGGAATAATTCCAAATAGACCTACTCCAGGATACCCACTATTGAGAATGACAAATAGCAGAGATAAAGAAAGGATTCTGAAAGCAGAAAGAGAAAAGCAATGCATCACATACAAGGGAACCTCAATAAGATCAAGTGCTGACCACTCATTAGAAACCATAGAGGCGAGAAGAAAGTGGTATGATTTATTTAAAGCACTGAAAGAGAAAAACTGCCAGCCAAGGATTCTGTATCTGGCAAAACTGTTCTTCAAAACTGAGAGTGAGATTAAGGTCTTCACAGAAAAACAAAAGCTAAGAGTATGTTATCAAGAGACCAGAATTACA
>JAQZBX010104011.1:0-10994 GCA_029593785.1 Cabassous unicinctus | reverse complement strand
AAATGTACCATTGACATATAAAATGATATTAATAAGGGAAAGGGGAAAAGAGGGAGGATGTTGGGTATATGAGAATCCTCTATATTCTGTACATGACTTTTCTGTAACCTAAAACTATTTTGAAGACAAAATGAAAAAAAGAAGACACTGGGGAAATTAACAGAAAAAATGTCACTGTACATACAAGGCAACAGATCTGACAGTAATGAAAGGCATAACATCAAGAAATTTTTAAAAAAATATTTTTCATTATTTTTTATTATTCCAAATTTTTAATTTTTTTAACTATTTTTAATTTTATATATTTTATTCCTTATTTTAAAAACTATCATTATTATTTCAATTTCTTATTAATTTTATTTGGCTATTTTATTGGGTTCATTTTTGAAGAAGTATTGCATTACAGAAGGATTACAACTACGACAGGGGAGGATCATTGGTGTAGCTTGTCAGTGATGGAGGATACACTTAGGAAGATTCACTTAGGGCATACATATAAGGCATAAAAGTGTTTCCAAGTGTTTATAGGCATTGTCGTGGTGGATGGAGATTCACACAATAACCAAAAGAATATCAAATTCCATCCTGGGGAGCTCTGCCACATTCTCTAACAGAACAGCAAGAATCACCCAAGTACAGGGACAATGACAAGTGAAGGAGGATAGTCCATTGATGGGCCTTTGATACTGATGACTGTATTTATGAACCTTTACTTTTAAAATTGAAACATAGCCTAGTATTATATAGTGCCTAAGAGTTACTTCCTGAGAGCCTCCTTGTTGCTCATATGTGGCCTCTCTTGAAGCAGAACTCAGCATATAAATGCATTATCTTCCTCCCAGCATGGATCATGATTCCTGGGTATGAACCTTCCTGGCACTGAGGGATTACAACCAATTAACAAGTAGCAATGAAACTTGAGAAAAGTTTTGACCAAAGGGGGGGAAATCTAAAGACAAATGAGTTTATATGGCTAACAGACTTCAAAGTGAGTCTGAAGGTCATTCCAGAGGTTAAACTTAGGCATGTCTCAGCAGGATATCATTGACTGCCAAAGTAAATACTACCTCAAATACCAGGGCTCCTGAGGACTTGGAGACATCCAGACATTATAGTCAGGGCTGATAGTTCAGGAGTTTGGTGCCTTTTCAGTAGACCTTATTTTGGTATTTATGAGACCCAGTGTGACAGAGTTGTACACAGTTGTGGATTCCCTACACATGGCTTTTCTGACCCTTCTATTTGAACCTACAATTAGTACTAGAGTTGATATGTGTACATCCAAGAGAATTAAATCTTTGGCCTGCCCATGTACCAGCTGGGCCCTGAATCTCAGCTGAGTTGCAAAACCTACTCTACTGTTCATTGGACTTACCCAAGACAACTAAGAAGGAGATGATCATGGATAATGACCATCACAAAGAACTGAGAGTGCCTAGAACTGCAAGTGAGGGAGTCCCATCCATCTGCCCTATGGGATTGAAGACCCCTCTCAATTAGAAGTGGAGTGGGCATCACCATCCCAAAATTCTCAGGGTTAATGAATGAACTATGAACCAAAATAGACTTACTGGTATTCTACAATAGATTTATTGTGATTCTAGCAATGGAAGAAATTATCTCACTGGTGTGGAGGCAGTGGCAACTGGAGGTTCTGAGGGCAGGGTGAGGGAAAAACAGGTGTAATATGGGAGCATTTTTGGGACTTGGGAATTGTCCTGAATTGTTGATGTTCAGGAACTGGGTCCATGAAAACGGTGCCACATATGAGAAAGAATGAGACAAAGACAAGAAATAACTGTCATCAGGGGACCGCCCATCCAAAAGGAGAAGAGTCCCACAACATAAAAAAAACGTGGCTTTTATTTGGCTTTAGAAGAAAGAAAATACCTGTGCGCATGTGCAAAGGCAATAGATAGGTGACAGTTTACACTTTACTAAAGTCAGCAAGTCTTGAGGGTTAATGGCTCAATTCTCTTTACATTCCTGCATGTAGCAGACCTTGTAAATCTTTAGTAGCAGACCTTGTAAAGCTTTATCTCACATATACATGTTACACTCTTTGAAGGTCAGGATGTCTCCACACCTGTCTCCTCTCAGATCTTATCTCAGTTTCTTGAGACTAGAGGTGCCTGTCTCCTACATTCCAGCCTGTCTCCCACATTCTAAGGCAGCCTGCCTTCTGTCCATTTTCATGGCCTTTATTTGAACTCCATCATTTTCCCCTTTTTTATTTTTTTATTTTTTCAGTGAAGATCATAGAAACCATTATATAAGCTGATACAAGGTGACCTCCTGTCACAGTTGTCTTCTTCCATAGGCTTTTGTGACTGTGCCTGTCTTAGGTTGTCCTCCTCTGAGAATCTTACCAGTGATTGGGAACCAGTCAAGCCTTTGAGTTCTTACATGGAAAGCAATTTCATTTATATTTTATACTTCCTCAGGTTCCTTAAGTGAATATTTTTGCACAGATAATTAGTATTAAAATCAAGGGGTTATTAGTATACTAATTTCTACTAAATAATGTAAAATTAGTTTTTCATGACTAAGTTTCTTAACATAAATACATTTATCTGATCTTATTTTTCATTTTTTCTATGAATATATGTCATTACTCTACCCTTGAAAATACAAACAATTAAAATGCATATAACAATAATTCCTAATCCAATCCAAAATAATATTTGAACTGTTTTTTGTTTCCACCAGTGAAATGGATTGATAGTATTTAAATTTTCAGATAATTCATCATAAAATTCTGCACTAGGGGTTTCTTTCAATTCATTTTGAGATATGCTCAATGCTTTATTTGCAATTCTAAAATATCTAAAGAAATATTATGCTTATACCTAATCAAATGATTTCTTACTTCCTCCCAATCAGGTTCACTATTATTATAAGCCAAAGGAGTAATAAAAAAAGAACTTTCATTCCAATCACATTTAAGAGCTCTTATCAAGTTTAAATTATAGATTTGATTACCCAAATATATAATAGTTGTTTCAAGATCATTCATACAATTATTCAGTTCCATATCAATGTGAGACTGGCTATGCCACATCTCACTTGCATTTTTATGCCATTCCTTAACATATTGTTGAGTTTGGACTCCTTGATGCAGGGCTGTGCCAGTGACAGCTGCAGCAGTTATGATGCCAATCAGTCCCAAAATTCATGCTATTAAAAGTCCAATCAATCTTTTAATTCTTTTTAAATAATGGTCAAGGAAATGCCACAGCAACTGGGATTCTGGAGACTGCAGCCAATGTCTGGTCATCCGAACCAGTAACCATAGTCCTTTTCTTCTTCTTGCTATAAAAGAAAGTTTGATTTTCCTCCAAATATGAACTCTTAAGACATGTAAACAAAGAGCAATTTGAGCAACTAATGTTCCTATCACCAAAAGTTACTTTTCCAATGATAAAAAACTGTAGGATCTCGTACGCATACTGTAAGAAACTGAGTTGATTTTCTTTTTAACCTGGTAATATTAGTTTTACTGCCTTGCCATTCAAAAATTGGGCCAGTTCCCAAAAATAATTTCCACAAATAACTTTGAGTTTTGTTAAGTGTAGTGTCCCGTGGTTGTGGGATATATCTTCCCTGATTTTTCCAATTTGTTGAGCTGTTAGTAAATACTGTATTACCAAAATTTCAGAAACAAGGATTACTGTCATTAGTGATTATGGTTGAATTATTAATGAACCAAGATATGCTTGTGTTTTTAATAGGCTTTGGTATTCCTATAAGGGCCGAATCCTTTACAATTCCATAGGAATCATTAAACAACACAACCTCTGTAAACCCATGACATATATGCCATTTGTCATTAAGCAATCTGTTTTGAGAGGGACATGTAAGATTTACCGTATTTTCTAATTTATATGGTAAAGAAGGGAAAATGAGAACAAAAATTCGAGTTTGATTTTTGTCTGTTAAAACTACACTGCGACTTTTAGGTTACATGCATACAGAACCATATGCCTTACCAATAAGCCTAGAGTAATCGTTACTTCTTGCTCACTAGGTCCAATTAAAATACAATGAACTAGTGTGATGACTTGTGGGAGGGAGAAATGACCAAGGACTCTGTGGACAATATTACGACATAGGGAAGTAGAAGTGGTATACTCTTGAGGTAGGACAGTGAAGACATATTGCTGGCCTTCTCAGCTGTAAGCAATCTGTTCCTGGTTGTCATTAATAATGGCAATTGATAAAAAATTATTTGGTAGATCAATAGCTGCATACCTGGTACCAAGGGATGTGTTGATTTGCTCAAGCAATGATACAACATATGGAAGAGCAGCTGCAATTGTAATCACCACCTGGTTAAGGTTAAAATAATCCACTATCATCCCCCAAGATCCATTTGTTTTTTGCATAATCCAAATAGGAGAGTTTTATGGGGATATGGTGGGAATCACCACTCCAACATCCTTCAAGTCTTTGATGGTGGCATAATCTCTGCAATTCATCCAGGAATCCTGTATTGCTTTTGATTTACTATTTTGCTAGGTAAGGACAGTTCTAGTGGCTTCCATGTGGCCTTTCCTACCACAATAGCCTTCACTCCATATGTCAGGAAAACAATGTGGGGATTTTGCCAGTTGCTGAATATGTTCCTTCCAATTATGCATTCTGGGAAAATAACCACAAAATGGGCCCAGAGACACACTGAATCCACTGTGAGACACACCTGAGCTAATGTTCCATTGATCACCTGACTTCTATATGCCCCTACTCTGACTTGTGATGTTTTTTGTCTACTGGAATTAATGTCACTTCTGAGTAAATGTCTAATAATCCCTCAAATGTCTGACCATTTCATTTTCCCCAATACACAGTTACTCTGGTCAAAGGGCAATTCTGGAATCTCAACTTCAGGCAAAATTAGCCATCTTTTAGAACATGTTTCAGCTAACCACCTGAACAAATTGTTAGAGCACTTTCTGATCCCTCTAGCTACAATATGGAATCCAGAATCTCTGTTTAGTGTGTCTATATAAATAAATTCAGCCTTTATATTACTTCCACCGTCATCTCACACCGTTAATACCCATTTGCACACATATTCCCCTGGTTTCTCTATATATAAATTTGAAAAGTCACGCAGTTCTTTTGGAGTAATGTGTACTTATTCATGGGTCACACTTTGTATTTCATCTTTGGGGTCTTATAGTTCTGGAAGGAAAGGTGGTGGGGGAGAGTAAGGAGAAATTTTAAAAGTGCCTTGCAAACCAATTACCTCAGTGCATTCTGTTGCAATTTCATCTGGTGAGACAGGATTAATCTCTTAAGGTGGGAGTTTGATGGAAGACTCCTTGGGACAGACTTTATTTCTGTTAGCTGACTTCTTGGGGCAGACTGGAGGTTGGGAGGTTGTATCCTCAAGGCATGGTGGAGGTTGGGTTGTCATCTCAGAGTGGGGAGGAGGATGTTTGGCTGTCTTTTCAGGGCAGATTACTACAGGTTCATCTGGCAAAGTCTGAGCAATATTCAGGGCTTCATTTTCCCCATTGCCATCATCATCAAGCCATATTTGTCTATCCCAATCCTCAGGATTCTACTCTTTTACAATCAATGCCTTCACTTTAACAGCAGACATCCTGCAAGGTTGAGATTTTAGTCTCCATTGTAACTCTGCTAATTACACAATGAAACACTGGGTCTAGGTTTCAAAGATCACAACTCTGTGGCTGGATGAAACAAGATTTTCTTTTAGAGCACATATGGAAACCTTCACATCATTCAGGCAGCACTTAAGTTGCAGATTTGAAGGCTTCAGCTCATACCTTTCTTTGGCAACTGCATCCAGCATACTGAGGAAGAGCCAGCCAAAATCATTGTAACTTTTAACTCCACAAAACTCTGTTAAAATGTTAAAAACACTCTAACCCAGAGTCTTGCCTCTTATAAGCATGGATGTAGTCATACCCAGTAATGATATTTTGTGTATTTCTATTGCCAACACATGTCATGGATTATCAGTGGTATTTAATTATTGGAAACAGAGACATTAGTGCCCTTGAATGTAATCAGAGTAGAGTGCCAATTGCAAAAATTCCAGAAGCAATTCAGAAATATCTTGTTTCTCAAGAACCACTCTTGGTATCAGGTTGTATTAGTTAGGATTATCTAGGGATACCGAACTCACAGGAGACATTTATAAATGTATGAAATTTTATCAAATGGTCTCACATGACTGTAGGGGTGGCTGGAAGTCTGGGACTCAAAAAAGTTCCTCAATTAGTTCCTCAGGAGGCTCTGGCTGTCTGAAATAGAGATGGAACCTCTCACTTTGAATGCTGAAATCACTTCTCTTTTAAGGCCTTCAACTGTTTGAATGAATCATCACTCATTGCTGATGGTAATCTCCTCAGGTAATTTTGGATGTAATCAGTCATATATGCAGTCAAATCACTGATGATTAAAATCCATGAAATGCCTTTGCATTACAGTTATTCCAGTGCTTTCTTCACCAAACAATGTGGTAGCATTACCTGGACAAGTGGTCACATTAACCTAACCAACACAGCTACCAATGAAGGTGACCTGCTGGGCTGCGCCTTGAATCTTGTCAGGATTTATGGCTCAGCTGGTTGGTCAACATCCAGTTAGCAATGTGTGTCATACTTAGCAGTTTTTCCCTTGCTCTGGACCACCAAAATGCTGTCATCAATATAATGGAACACATAGGGTCCTCTGGGTATAGGTGGTTTACTCAAATCCTTTCCTATCCATTGGTAGCAGAGTGGGGGAGTTTTTGATACACCTGTAAATTGAACATATGCTTTAAGCCTTCACACTGGAAAGCAAATTAATCCTGGCCTTCCTCCTGCAGTGGTATGGAGATAAAAATGCATTCACCTGGTCAAACAACACATACCAAACACCGGTGGAGGCCATTATGGCTTCCATGTACATTACAATATCTGGGACCATATATTTCAAAGGGGCACTTCTGCATTCTAGTACTGATAGCCTGTATTCAGCCAATATCCATTTGCTTACCTCACTGGCCACCCTTGTTAGAAAGAAATTTGGTTTTGGCAGAAATAAAACTCACCTGATTGTGGAAAAGAAAAGATATTCTTTTCAATCTTGCAAGAAGGGGTGTGCAACCAGAACATATAGCTGGTGTGCTGAACAAAGGAGAGTGAACTATTTTATACACACACCCCCAAGCGTAACATCAAGCCCTCCCCTGTTTCTCTGTTGACTGCATAATTCAGAGGTTACAGCCTATCAGAAAGGTTTAACTTTGCCTGCGCATGTCTCTCAGTCTTTGATTAACTGTTTCCTTTATCACATTCTAGCAGTTTTTGGCGAGCCACTTGCCCTTTCACCAAATTAGGAATGGAATTTAGTACTGACCTTTGAGTGGTCATAACTGTCTCCTGTGTGCCCCCTCAACTGGTTTCAGAACTGGTTTGAGTTGTTTTCCTTTATTTCTGCTTAACTCGGGCATAGGTGACTGATGCAATACCCCACCAAATGATATTAGTCTTCGTCTTCTTGCCCTTTATTAACTTTTTGTGAAAACTAAACTTACCCACATATCTTACACACTGGGTTATCATATGTATCAATGGTGGAGCAAAGGACATCTTCAGATAGAATGTCCTTTATGAATCTAGCAGTGTTATTTTCCCCAACAGGGAGGCAGTATTGTCAATATTGGACAGTGTGGAAAGGAGATGGGAACCTGGGGTTACTTGGTCTGTCATTTGCCCAATAAACATTGCCAGAATTTGTTGGGATTAGGGAGCATATCCTGGAACCTTGAGGCTACACTTTTATTTATTCCTTTTCAACTCTCAACCTCTCCTCCCTTAACTTGAACTGACTAAGAATTTTTTGGAGGAAGGAGTTGGACATGAGGCAGCCAAGACTCCTTTGTTGAGCCTGGTTAATCAGGGTGGTAGTGGCACTTTCATCATAAATCTGGACAGCCACAAGAGAATATCCTCTCCAGGCTTCTCTCCTTTCCTATCTTTCATATTTCATGTCTTTTTCCATGAAAGTGCGTACATTGCTTTTCATCCCTGACCTACCCCAACTTCAGGTATAGTAGCCTCCATAATATTGATTAGCCTCATTCTAACTTCAAGATCACCCTGGGTGGTGTGATTGCAGGTATGCCTGGTCCCAGAATGAGAACAGATATATAAAAGGCCATGAGCCAGGGGAGTGTGTGCTGTGCAGTGTTTTCCCAACCTGATTAATCTCAATGTGGAAGAAGCTAGTCAACTCCTAAGCATTCATGGGGAGGGGTTCTAAAAGTCTCATCTCATTTATTACTGCCCTTCCTTCATACATCTTAAGTATCCTAACTTCAGGTTGGTACTTCTACCTGAACTGGTAGGGAGGAGTGACCCTCCAGTTTAACCTAAAATGCCATTCATCTTGTGTTGCCCAAGATGCTCCTGTACAAGGGGTACTAAAAATCAATTAAAAGAATGGACAAAAAGCATATTACTCCATAGTTCCCTGTGCACCCTGCTTACAGTGCCAAAATTCTATGTAATGAGTTGCTATACAATATATCATGAGAACTCAGGAACAGGCACAACAGACATTCTCAACAAGTAACCTCTTTCTAATTTACACAGCACAAAGTGTCCAAAAGAGTGGTAGAAGAGATCCATTAGATCTGGTCCCTCAAGGAGGACAATTGTTCATATCAAGGTCTATAGATGGAAGTTCATCTTGACCCACTTCATGTCAGAGAGGAGAGATTACTGTGCTGCCCAAGAGTGGCTATTTTTGGACTCTAGGGAGAAGTGGCATGCCATGGAGAGATCCCACCCTGATAAGCAGCTAGAACTGCTTATTCCTTATTTCAGACTTAAGGTATGGTCAACTGGTTACATTAGATCGAAAGCTCCCTCTGGCTGCAGAATGAGAACACATTGAAACATCTGCAAACAGTAGAAAAGGAGTGGGTGTATGCAAAGACTGGGAGATGGCCACAAGATGTGTTTATGATTTCCCCAGCAAAGGGTACACTGTTAAATTTAATCATACATTCCATGAATAATTAACACCAACCTTGCTCAATTTCTTCCAAATAATTGAACAGGTGGAAACACTTCTTAAGATATTCCATCAGGCCAATATGACCTTATTAGCAAAGCCATATATTGCAGTTGGAGATTATTTTATGAATCCCAAAAGGAGAAAGACTAGGTTTGCACTAGTCTTTCTGGGAGTGATGCCCTTTGATTACATTAAATTCAAAGATTTGAATTTACTTGAGAAAGTTAATTTAGGGTTTTTGATGACACATCAGTAAGGTCTAACTCAGTTTGAGTCCCACTCCCTTAGTGGGCAGATATAAATGGACACTTACTCAAGAAGACACTACAATAGAGATCTCTGTCATTTATTTTAAAATTTATTTATTTTTGTTTTCACTTTTAAGGACGTTTTGATTACATAAATGTTACAGAAAAAATAAATATATGGCTAACAGACTTTAAAATGAGTCGGGAGGTCATCCCAGAGGTAACGCTTATGCACATCTCAATAGGATCTCATACAATTCCAAAGTGGATATCACCCCAAATAGTGGGGCTCCTGAGGGCTCTGGATACACCCAAGTCCTATGTCAGGGAAGATAGCTCTGGAGTTTGTTGACTTCCCAGTGGGCCCTAATTTGGAGTTTCTGCTCCTGTGAGTGATAGAGCTGGACTCAGCTGTGACTTCTCTACACATGCCTTTTCTCTCCCCTCTATTCTAACCCATACTTGGTGCTGGAGTTTGTAGTTGCATGTCCAAAGATGTGAGTCTTTGGGCTGTCCAACTAAAAAAATAAAAAAATAAAAATAATCCTCAGTGGAGATGCAACTCTTATTCTACAGCTCATTGGACTCACCCAGGACAACTGGTGGGGAGATGATGATGGACAACAGCTGTTGCAGGGAATGGAGAGAGTCTGCAGCTGCAGGCAAGATAATCCCATCCATCTTTCCCATGGGATATAAGCCCCCTCTCAATTGGAGGTAGAGTGGATATCACCATCCCAGACTCCTTAGGATGGGGGCAAGAACTATGGACTAGAGTGGACTTACTTGTATTCCACTGTAGACATATTATGACTCAAACAATGGAAGAAATTACAACATTGATGTGGAGCCAGTTGCCACTGGATGCTTTGGGGGCAGGGAAAGGGAAAAACAGTTGTAATACAGGGGCTTTTTTGGGACTTGGGAATTGTCCTGAGTGACATTGCAATGACAGATATAGGGCATTTTATATCATCATATAATATGCAGAACTCTGTGGAAGAGAGTGTGGTCTACAATGTTAACTATGGTTCATACTTAATGGTAAAGCCCCAGGATGCGTTTATCAATTGCAATTAATGTGCCACACTAATGAAGGATGTTTATGTGGGAGGTTGTGAGAGGTGTGGGAGGTGGGGTGTATGGGAATCCCTATATTTTTGTGTAATGTTTATGTAATCTTAGAATCTTAAAAATAAAAAAATTAAAAATGAATAAATAAATAAATAAAAATAAAAGAAGCAAAAAAGAAAAAAGAAAAAAAAAACATAAAGAGGATTCTCATATAACCCATCCCCTCTACCTCCGCCACTTTCCCTCATTAACAGCATCTTTCATTACTGTGGTATATTTGTTACAACTGATGGACACATATTAAAGCACTGCTACTAACCAAAGTCTATTGTTTATATTAGAGTTACAATTTGCACCAATTTGGGAAAGTCTCTATAAGCAAATACAAGACCAAGAATAGCGGTATCTCTAAGTCTCCCCCAATGTATTACCATATCATTTTTCCAAAAAATTTCAACCAATTTAAATATCCTCCAACTTTTTCCAATCTAGTGAATAGCATATTCAATAAATACAGGGAATTTATTTTGTGCATGAGATTAGAGGAAAAAAAAATATTAATGCAATGTCAAATTTTGTTTAAAACCTTTTAAGTTCTTACACAATTTTCAAAAGTTGTTCTTAGAGTTT
>JAQZBX010104010.1:0-10993 GCA_029593785.1 Cabassous unicinctus | reverse complement strand
AAAAACAAGTCTTATCAAAGAAAGTATAACAGTAGATATTTCGATTATGCTGAAGATTCTTTAGTTTTCTTTTTGTTTTCCCTCATTGTCATAATCTTGGGTAATGCATATAAAGCACTTAGCACAGTGAAAAAAAAAAAATGGAATCATCCAATATGTAACTGTTTAAGGTTGGCTTTTTCACTTGATATAACATCCTGAGATCCATCCACAGTGTTGTGTGTATCAATATTATGTGGCTTTTTTTGCTGCCTGGTATTTCATGGTACAGATGAACCACAATGTGTTTAAAAGCTTAACTATTAAAGGAAATTTGGGTTGTTTCCATTTGAGAGTTATTACCAATAAAACTGATATGAATGTTAAAAAAAAAAAAATACTTAGATGACTTAAATGTTACACAAAAAATACAGGGATTCCCGTATGGCATGCTACCCACACCTCCCACACCCTCCCACTTAAACCGCATCCTTCATTAGTGTGGCACATTCACTGCAATTGATAAATGCATCCTGGGGCTTTGCCAATGATTATAATCCATAGTTGACATTGTAGTTTACACTCTCTCCCATACAATTCTGCAGGTTATGGGAAGATATATAATGTCCTGTATTGGTCATTGCAATGACCAGTGGCTGCTGCCTCTACATCAATGTTGTAATTTCTTCCATTGCCAAAATCACAATTAGTCTATGTTATAATACCAGTAGGTCCACTCTAGTCCATATTTCATTCCTCAATCCTGAGGATTCTGGTATAGTGACATTCACTTCACCTCTAATTGAGAAGGGCCTTCGATCCCATACAGCCAATGGATGGGACTCTCTTGCTTACAGTTGTAGGCACTCTCATTTGCCTATGGCGGTTAGAAATCCTCACCTCCTTTAGTTGTCCTGGGTGAGTGCAAAGTACTGGAGAGTAATTGCTGCAACTCTGCTGAGGCTCAGGGCCCAGCTGGCAAATGGACAGTCCAAATATTCAAGACTCTAGGATGTACAACTCCCAACTACAACGAAAATTATAAGTTTGAATAGAAAGGAAAGATGAGCCATGTGTAAGGAAGCCATAATTGAGTCCAGCTCTGTCTCTCTCAGGAGCACAAACTCCAAAGTAGGGCCCAATGGTAAGGCACCAAACGCAAGAGCTATCTGTCCTTACCATAGAACCTTGGGTCTCCAGAGCCCTCATGAGCCCAAGTATTTGGGATAGTATTCACTTTGGCAGTCTATGAGATCCTACTGAGATGTGCATAAACGTTACCTATGGGATGACCTCCAGAATCACTTTGTAGTCGCTTAGCCATATCAACTCATTTTTCTTTACCTTTTCCCCCTTTTATTCGAGGTCTTATTCTAGTTGCATTACTAGTTGCTTGGTAGCAATCCCATAGTGCCAGGGAGGCTCATCCCTAGGAATCCTGTCCCACACTAGGGGGAAGGTAATGTATTCATATGCTGAGTTTGGCTTAGAGACAGGCCACATTTGAGCAACAAGGAGGCTCTCAGGAGGCAACTCTTAGGCACCCCACAACAATAGGCTAAGTTTCAATTTCAAGAGCAAAGTCTCACAAGCATAGTCATCATTATCAAGGGCCCATCAATGGATCATCCTCCTTCACCAGTTATTGTCCCTGCACTTGGGGGACTGTTGCTACTCCATTGCAGAATGTGACACAGCTCTCTTGGATGGGAATTCAATATTCTCTCAGTTATTGTGTGACTCTCCACCACTGTGACAATGCCCCATGAACATCTGAACACATTTATATAACATACATGTACATCCAGGTGAACTTCCTCCCATGTATCCCCAATTACTGACACCCCTCACCAATGATCCTCCTCTGCCCCACTTGTAACTGTTGTGCCATTTAAAGCTTTTCAAAAATGCAGCCAGTAAAATAGCCAAATACAATTAATAGGAAAATGAAATAATAATGATCGGTTTAAATATAAGAAATAAAATACATCTAAATTTAAATTAAGATAAAATAAAATTTTAAAAATTGGGATATTAAAAAATGAAAACTATTAAAATTTTTTGATGTTTTGCCCCTCATCACTGTAATATCTGTTGTCCTGCTTGTACAGTGACATTTTCTTCCATTTATTCCCCAGTGTCTTACTTTTTTTCATTTTGATTTCAAAGAAGTTTTTTGTCACAGTGTGGTCACATACAGAATACGGGGGACTTCCATATACCCAATATCCTCCTCTTTTACCCCTTCCTGTATTAATACCTTTTTATATGTGAGTGGTACATTTGTTACAACTGATATACAAATTGTGAAACATAGCTACTAAACATGGTCAATGCTTTAAATTATGGTTTACATTTTAGACCGTATGCTTTGATAAAGTTTGATATTTAACATGGCCTGTGTCAATCATTACAAGATCATGTAGAACACTTATATCACCCACTATAATACCCCCTGTTTCATCTATTCTATTCCTCCCTCCCACTCCTCTCGGTACCTTTGGCGACCACCAGACTTCACTCCTTAGTTGACAAGATTCATAGTTAGTTGCAACAACACTAAGGTCTTGGCACACTGGTTTGTCCTTTCATACTAGGTACCACCCATGCTTTTGAGAGACTCCCACCCCTCTCTTTGAGAACATATTGGTACTCCCCAGAATGGAAGTCCAACTCCTTGCCACTCATTACATGGGTCCTCACCCCCTGATACAACACATTATGACAAAATTATCACTCGCATACTCCGTAGAAGCCTTCCCCAGGTGCGCCTTGTCCCAAATGCACCCCCCATCCAACACCCTAAACCAGTAACCCTTTCTTGTCATATTGCCATAAGAGTGTTCCCAACTTTGTACTTTCAACAACATACCCAAAAATCCCGTGTTCACCTGGCCCCTCCCCCAACCCTCTTCACCAGTTCCATGGACCATCAATCCCACCCTCCCCACTCTACCCACCTGTCAAAATTGAACCACCCAACCCAATAGTATCACTATCCTCCTGTCATATCCCTTAAATGTCCAACTACACACTTTGACATTATCATAATTACGCCTGTGTGGGCATTGGCTCACACCTTCTTCCTTTCTATTTCCTGTAAACTTATCTTCCAGGCAATAGCTCTCTGAGTCTGCCTGATTTTGCTTAATTCATATCAATGAGATCACGTAATGTTTATTCTTCAATGCCTGGTTTACTTCACTCAATATAAGGTCCTCAAGATTCATCCATGTTTTCCTGTGTGTTAGCACTGTATTCCTTTTTATAGCTGGGTAATATTCCATTGTATGTATGTTCCATATTTTGTTAACCCATTTATCTGTTGATGGGAATTTGGGTTGATTCCAACTTTTGGCAATAATACATAATGTTGCTATGAAGATTGGTGTGCATATATCTGTTCGCGCCCTTGTTTTCAATTATTCTGGGTATATAACCCACAGTGGAAATGCTGGATCATACGGCAGTTCTATAGTTAGTTTTTTGAGGAACTGCCAAACTGCCCTCCCTAATGGCTGGACCATTCAATATTCTCACCAACAGTGGATGCAGGTTCCCATTCCTCCACATACTCTCCAACACTTGTAGTCCTCTGAATTTTTAATAGCTACCAGTCTAATGGGTGGATGTAAGATGGTATCTTATTGTAGTTTTGATTTGCCTTTCCCTAATAGCTAGTGATGTTGAGCATCTTTTCTTGTGCTTTTTAGCCCTTTGTACTTGTTCCTTTGAGAAGTGTCTTTTCAAGTCTCTTGCCCATTTTTTACATGGGTTGTTTGTCTTTTTATTTTTGAGGTGTAAGATTTCTTTATATATGTTGGATATTGGGCTCCTATCAGATATATAGTTGCCAAAATTTTCTCCCAGTGGGTAGGCTGCCTTTTTACTTTCTTGTTCACCTCCTTTGCAGGGCAGAAGTTTTTAATTTTGATTAGATCCCATTTATCTATTTTTTCTTTTTCTGCTCATGATTTGGGTGTGAAGTTCATAAAATGATTTCCTATTACAAGGTCCTGCAGAAGCTTCTCTATATTATCTTCCAAGGTCTTTATGGTCTTGGCTCTTATATGTAGATTTAATCCATATTGAGTTGATTTTTGTTTAAGGTTGAGATGATGTTTCTCTCTCATTCTTCTGGATATGGATATCCAGTTCTCCAAGCACCATTTGATGAAGAGGCCATTGTCTCCCAGTTGCATGGGCTTGGTGGCCTTGTCAAATATCAGATGACTGTATATTCAAGGATCAATACCAGAACTATCAGTTCAGTTCCATTGGTTGGTAGGCCTATCCTTGTGGCAATACAATGCAGTTTTTACCACTGTAAATTTGTAGTACGTTTTAAAGTCAGGTAGTGTGATTCCTCTGATTTCTTTTTCAATATGTCTTTGTCTATTCAGGGACCCTTGCCCTTCCAAATAAATTTCATGGGTAGATTTTCCAATTCAGTAAAAAATGCTGTTTTGATCTTTATTGGGATTGCTTTAAATTTTTACATTAGTTTGGGTAGGATAGACATCTTAAACATGTTTAGTCTTCATATCCATGAACAGGAAATATTCTTCGATTTATTTAGGTCTTCTTTGATTTTCTTTAACAGTGATATGTAGTTTTCTGTATATAGTTCCTTTACATCTTTAGTTAAATTTATTCCTAGGTATTTGATTCTTCTAGTTAGTATTGTAAATGGTATTTTTTCCTTGATTTCCTCCTCCAATTGCTCATTATTGGTGTACAGAAATGCTACTGGTTATTGCACATTGAGATTAACACCCGCAACTTTACTGAACTCATTTATAAGTTGTAGAATCTTTGTTGTATATTTCTCAGGGCTTTCTATGTATAGAATCATGTTGTCTGCAAACGGTGAAAATTTTTCTTCTTCCTTTCCATTGTGGATGTCTTTTATATCTTTTCCTTCTCTCAGTGATCGATTAAGTACTTCTAACACAATGTTAAACAGGAGTGGTGATAGTGGGCATCCTTGTGTTGTTCCCGATCTTGTAGGGAAAGCTTTTAGGATTTCACCATTGTTTATGATGTTAGCTGTGAGTTTTTCATATATAACTTTTATCATATTCAGAAAGTTTCCTTCTGTTCCTATTTTCTTAGTGTTTTTATCAGGAAAGTGTGCTGTATTTTTGTCAAATGCTTTTCCTGAGACTATAAAGATGACCATGTGGTTTTTTTCTTTTGATCTGTTTATGTGGTGTATTACATTGATTGATTTTTTATGTTAAACCATCCTTGCATACCTGGGAAGAAACCCACTTGGTCAAGGTGTATAATTCGTTTTATGTGTTGTTGAATACAATTAGCAAGTATTTTATTGGTGGTATTAGCATCTATGTTCCTAGAGAGAGTGATCTGCAATTTTCCCTTTTTATGGCATCTTTGTTTGGCTTTGTTATTAGGGTAATGTTGGCATCATAGAATGAGTTAGCTAATGTTCCTTCTACTTCTACTTTTTGGAAGAGTTTAAGCAGGATTGCTGTTAGTTCTATCCAGAATCTTTGGTAGAATTCACCTATGAAGACATCTGGTCTCAGGCTCTTCTTAGTTGGGGGGGTTTTGATGACAGATTCTATCTCTTAACTTGTGATTTTTCTGATGAGTTCATCAATTTCTTCTTTCATCAATGTAGACTGCTTGTGAGTTTCTAGGAATTTGTACATTTCCTCTAAATTATCTTTTTAGTTGGCATATAATTTTTCAAAGAATCCTCTTATGATTCTTTTTATTTCTGTGGGGTTAGAGGTGATATCTCCTTCCTTATTTCTTATTTTATGCATTTGCATCTTCTCTCTTTTTTTCTTTGTTAGTCTACCTAAGGCTATGCCAATTTTATTGATCCTTTCAAAGAACCAGCTTTTGTTTTTGTTTTATTTTTTCCTAGTGCTTTCTTATTTTCTATTTCATTTAATTCTGTTCTAATCTTTGTTATTTCCTTCTTTCTATATCCTTTGGGGATAGTTTGTTCTTCTTTTTCTAATTCCTCCAGGTGTGCAGTTAGGTCTTCGATTTCAGCTCTTTCTTCTTTTTTCATATAGGCATTTATGGCTATGAATTACCCTCTCAGTACAGATTTTGCTGCATGCCATAGGTTTTTATATGTGATGCTGTCATTTTCATTCAGTTCAAGGTAGTTACTGATTTCTTTTGAGATTTTCTTCTTGACCCACTGTTTGTCTAAGTGTGTTATGTTTAAATTCTATATGTTTGTGCCTAATCTGGTTCTCTGGCCTTTACTGATTTCCAGCTTCATTCCATTGCACTCAGGGAAATTAATTTGTATAATTTCAAACTTTCTGAATTCATTGAGCATTTTTCTGTGGCCTAGCATGTGATCTCTCCTGGAGAATGATCCATGTACACTTGAGAAGAATGTATAACCCACTTTATTTGGGTGTATTTTTCTGTATATGTTTATTAGATCCAGATCTTCTAACATATTATTCAAAGTCTTTGTTTCTTTATTGATTCTTTCTAGATGTAATGTCTAATGGTGATAGTGGTGTTTTAAGGTCCCCAACTGTAATTGTAGAGGCATATATTTCTTCACTTACTTTTTCCAGTGATTGCCCATGTATTTTGAGGCACCGCAGTTAGGTGCATAAATGTTTATGATTGTTCATTCTTCTTGAAAGATTACCCTTTTTACTAACATATAGTGTCCATCATTGTCTCTTAAAATAATTTTGCATTTAAAGTCTATTTTGTCTCATATTATATAGCTACTCCTGCATTTTTTGGGTTATTGTTTGCTTTTAAGATTGTTTTCTAGCCATTCACTTTCAGCATCCTTGTGTCCCTGGGTCTAATGTAGGTTTCTTGTAGACAACATATAGATGGGTTATATTTCCTTATCCATTCTGCCAATCTTTGTCTCTTGACTGGTGAGTTTAATCCAACATTCAGTATTATTACTCTCAAGGAATTACTTACTTTAGCCATATTTTCCTTGGATTTATGTATGTCTGTGTTGTTTTTATTTCTCTTTTTACCTTTTTTGTTGTTCTTACACTCTCCTCCAACTCTCTCCCTTTTGTTTTTTTTCCTTTCAACCTGAAGAACTCCCTTTAGCATTTCTTGAAGGGCAGGTTTCTTATTGGCATACTCTCTTAGTTTCTGTTCATCTGTGAATATTTTGAAGTCTCCATCATTTTTGAATGCCAGCTTTTCTGGATAGAGAATCCTTGGCTGGAAGTTTTTTTTTCTTTTTGTGCCTTATCTATGTCATACCACTGCCTTCTTGCCTCCATGGTTTCATATAAGAAATCAGCACTTAATCTTATTGAGCTTCCCTTGTATGTGATGGTTCTCTTTTCCTTGCTGCTTTCAGTATTTTCTCTTTGTCTCAAGCATTGGACAATTTGACAAGTATATGTTTTGGAGAAGGCCTGTGGGGATTTATACTGTTTGGGGTGTGCTGTGCTTACTCATCATATACATCCATCTCCCTCAAAAGGGTTGGGAATTTTTCAGCCATCATTTCCTTTCACAATCCTTCTGTCCCCTTTCCTTTCTCTTCTCCCTCTGGGATGCCTATATGTGTATTTTTGTGCATTTTGTGTTTTCATTCAAATCCCCAAGTCCCTGCTGGATTTTTTCTAACTTTTTATCTATCTGTTCTACTCCTCTTTGAATTCAGATTTGCTGTCTTTCACATCACTAATTCTTTACTCTGCCTCTTGAAATCTGCTGTTATTGTTTCTAGTGTATTTTTGATTTCTTGGATTGTTCCATTCATCACCATCATATCTGTTATCTTTTTATATTTGTTTACATTTTCTTCAATATGTTCTCCCTGTGTCTTCTCACTATGCTTAATTTCTTCCTTTGCTTCATTAAGTTGGACCATGATATTTGTTTGAATTGCTTTGATTAGCTATTCAGTGTTCTGCATCTCTTCCTGGATTTTAGTTTGTTCAGTGGACTGGGCCATGTCTTCCTGTTTCTTAGTATGGTTTGTAATGTTTTGTTGCTGTGGTCATCATTTTATCTTGATGGATTTATTCAGTTGACTAGCTTCTCTCTCTATTCTACGTTTTTATTTAGTTGCTGTTTTTGTTTGTGTATGGTTTCTCTTTAATACTTTGTTCCTCTTATTCTTCCTTTCTGTTTCCTATGTTCCCTTGAAGCAAAAATATTAGGGTCAGAGAAAGTGAAAGAGGTAAGAAAAGAAAAAGGATAATAGCAATAATAATAGTAAAAGTTAGATAAGGAACCATAGAAGACCTTGGAAAATGAATATTTAACTGATATAAGCATTGTTGAATAATAGGAATAAAAAGTAGTGTACCAACAAGGAAATCAGAAACCAAATAGAGAAAAATATATAGAGTGAATTAAAAGGCCAGAATGATGAGGAGAGAGGGAAAGAGGAAAGAAAAGAGAAAAAGATAAAAGTTAAGAAAAAAAAAAAGAAAACAGGATAGATGAGACAGAAATAAACACCAGAAAAATTGAGGTCTAAACAAAGAGAGGTGGGATGTAAGAATAACAACAGAAAGTGGAAAATAGAAAGATGAAGGAAGGAAAAGATATAGCATTAGCAAACATAGTCAGTATAGACAAAAAAGGGGAAATCAATTAAGAAGAAACACAGCAAAGAAGAAACAAGCAAGCAGCACCTAATTGAAAAAGGGGGTGGGTGGACAAAAAGGAAAGAAAAACAAACAAACATACAAACAAGCAATCAAACCAAAGTAAGGAAAAACAGCTTTCCCTCTTAGGACCCTGATGAACTTCTCAGGCTGCCAATGGTCATCAGTCAGTTACCCTGCAGCCTGCCCTCTGCATGTTTTGAAGTGGGTTTTAGCGAATAAACTAAGTTAAATTTTTTTAAAAATGTAACATTTTTTAGGAAAAATAAGAGACCAAAGGGATGCTAATAATGCTAACAATAATGTCTATGTTCTCCCTGTCCAAAAGTATCAGCTAGATGTTTGATATCTTGATTGATCACTGCTATAAAAGGAGCACTAGGGACCTCATATAATCAAGGCAGAAACTCCTTCACTGAGCTAAACTTTTTCATTGGGTCTATTAGCTGTTCAGAAAGCTATCCAGTCACTTTCCCTTGGGCAGTTTTGACTCATTGCAGTTGTGTAGATTCCTACTGTTTAGGAGCCAGTCTGTCTCTGCCTCATTTCTATTTTTATTGCTTTCTCTTCCAAGGCAGCAGGATGCTATAGCCTGTGTGAGCAAATCTCCCCTCACCTCTCCGTGTCAGTTTGAGTTCCCTTCAAATGGGACCTTGTGACCAAATTCATGGCAGAAAAATGACTCTCAACCCTCTTCCAGACCATCCCCTCCTGCCAGGGGACCCTAAATAGGCTCTTGGAAGCTTTTTAAGTGCTTCCTACTCCCTGCCTCCCTTAGGGGATTTGAAATTTTGATAGCTTTCAGCATGGGACTAGTCAATTGCCTGACTCCACCCCTCCCAGGCCAAGTTTCTCTATCCCAGGGTGGTTACATAAATCAGGTGCCTTAGCAGATTCTCCTCTCCCCTCTTCTTGGTGCCACCTTGAGCCAGCTGGTATCCTCCCCAAAGCTCAGAGGGGGTCCAGGCAAACAAATCCACAGAAAGGAAACCCGTTTCCACCTTTTGACAGAACCCTCCCACTCTCAGAGAATACTCCCTCCTGCTGGGTGGCTGGTGGGAGTCAGGGCTCACAGTGACTTTTTGCCTTGAGGGTGGGGCTTAGCCATCTACAGTTTCCAGCCACAGGGCAAGAAACTCACAGTTTTACCTTAAGCAAATTATCTCTTTGCCCAGCTCCCTTCAGATCAATGCCCTGAATCCCCCTGCTCTTTGGGTTCCCAAAATAGCTCACCTGGGCAGGTTCTTGCCTCCCCCCAACCATTTTTGTGAGCGAGATTGTGAGTGCCCACTTAAACCGATGTCATCTTGCAGCTTCTCTTCTCAACCTACTCTTGGTAAAATGATAGTGGATCAGATCATCACTTCCTGCTGAGCCTCATTTGAGCTTCACAGAACATGAAGCAAAATGCTCTATGTAAGAAAACACACTAAACAAGTGCTAAAAAACAATAGGGAACACAAATTTTCTTTTAATATTAGGCAAGAGAAAAAACTCACAACTTCAGAATTATTGACTGAATTTTACCATTATTTTCCCTAAATAAAACTATCATAATATAGTAACATAAGTTAAAAATAAACATTAGTAATTAATTGTTTATAATAAATTTTGAAATTATTAAGGTAGCATTTAATTTTTGAAAATATTATTTTAGTGTGGCCTACATACATTTTATTTTCATTCGCACCACATGATTTTGGAAAAGATGTTATGCTTTTAACTAATTGTTAGAAGGACATATATTTTTATGTTTTATAATAATGTTTACTTAGTCAATTTTAGTAGTTTAACCTATTAAATGCAATAATCTACTAAAATAGTATCCATTTTAGGGTCTTTTCAATTTATATACATGTATAAATATAATATATATAAAACACACATATATAAATGATTCAGATTTATATATATAACTGTATATACACATATATGCATATATGATTATTAATCACACTTCCTATAGAATTTTTTCCTGATTAATATTAATAAATAAAAATAATATGTCCAAGTGTATCAGTAATTTTTCTTAATGTGTATCTCTCAATTAAATTTTATGAGTTGTGGTCATTTAAGTCATAGCAAGATAGATTTATGTGTATAAATTTCATGTTTATATAAGACTATTTATGTGATACCCAGGTAGAAACAAAATTTAGGATAGAGTTTTATCTTTTTAATTTTGAAAATTAATTTTGTAAATGAAAAAGGTATCTTGTTAGAATTGTAACAAATATTTACTTATTGAGATATATACCACTGAAATCGTATGTATGCTTTGTAAATTTTTTCTTTGGTATTTTTTCATAATGACTTTTAGCCTTGTATTAATTCTCTTCTTCATATTTGCATATACATTTGACTGATTGACTTTCATTTATTATTAATGAAAAATAACCAATCCA
>JAQZBX010104009.1:0-10994 GCA_029593785.1 Cabassous unicinctus | reverse complement strand
GTTTCCCTAGAGAACCCTAACTAATACAACAGGATTCCAATCTTTAGAAAACAGGAAGCATTTTAACTAAAAAAGATGAAAGGTATCTTTTCAATATTCTTCCATCTCCTTTTGTCTCACCCTTCCCTTCCCACATACTTATATCCTCTCTTTTCCCAACACACATACATCAGATTTCATCATTTTATCCTCTATCTACCAGGGACTTTGATTTGCCAAACTTCAGCCAACCAGTCAGTCATCGATTCATTCATCCATCTGTCCATGTATTCAACAAATCTTTGTTGAGAACCTACTACCTGCTAGGAACTGTGCTAGGTGCTGGGGATAAAGAAGTGGATAAAGCATGGTTGCTAAGTACCACTTGCTTAGAATATTTCCTGATAACTACTTCTTCCCTGTTATATGTACTTAGACTGGCCGATAAACTTCTATTCTGTAGCATTAGCTGTTAAGGTTAACAGTAAAGTACCTTTTCCTAAAAGTATCAATCTTTTCCTTAGAAATCCATCGGCTTCTGAGTCCTTAGTGTATATCAGTAATCAAAATAACTACCATTTTAATTGCCTACTATATCCCAGGCAATGAGCTAGGTGTTCTATAATATATTTTCTCTTAATCTATATCAACCAAGGATCAGGGAGGTCATGTAATTGCCTAAAGTCATATATAGCAGAGCTGCAGTCCATCTGACTCAAAACCCCATGCTCACCTTTAATGAAGGTTCAGGGGTCTTAAATGGAAAGTTCAGTCACTTTGCATGGCAGAGTGTCATTTTACATAGTACTTCCAAAGTCACACTAGGAAGACATCAGAGGAACAATTAGAAATATGGATGAACAACCAGGAGAAAGTAGTTATCCAGAAGTCATGGAAAAGTGATTTCAGGAAAGAATGGATGGTCAACCTTTTGATATGTGTGGTAGTTTGAAGCTTTTATGGACCCCAGAAAAGATCATGTCCTTAGAGCTAATCCATTCCTGTGGGTGTAAACCTATTGTATGTGGGACCTTCATTTTGATTAGGTTACTTCAGTAGGGCATGACTCAGGGTGGGTCTTAATCCTCTTACTGGACTCCTTTATAAATGGGATGAATACAGAGAGAGGGAACTGCAGAGACAGAGAAAAACTCCCAGAAGCTGAGAGATAAGGCCCCAGAAGCCAGAAGCTGAAATCTTTGGAACCCAGGAAAGAGAAAGTTACAGGAACAGAGAGAAAGCTGGAGGAAGCCAGAAGCTAAAAGCCTCGAGACCCGGAGGAGAAGAGACAGCAGACACCACCATTGTACCCTGCCATGTGAGATGAGTCCAGGATCACTGGCAGCCAGTCTTTGGGGAAAAAAGCATTGCCTGATGAAGCCTTGATTTAGACATTTTCACAATCTCAGGACTGTAAGCTTATATGTTAATAAATTCCCATTGTAAAAATCAACCCATTTCTGGTATGTTGTTTTGGCAGCCTTTAGCAAACTAAAATAATATGCCTATTTGGGAAAAGAACCTGATTTCTTTAAGGGGGCATAGTTTCTGAAGTCTTTTCAGGGTTGTTATCTAAGCAAGCAGCAAGCATAATTTCACACCTACATAAGAGAGTCATCCTTCACTCTCTCTTTCCCAGTCCAAAAGATCCAACTGGAAACCAGGTAATAGTGACCGAAGTTTTGGAAATTCTGTAAATACTCTGATTCACATACAGATCTTTTTTTTTTTTTTTTAATTTGAACAGGTTAAAGGATGAAATGTGCAGGATCAGAAAGGTAACTTATTCAAATGACAACTGAAATCATGTACATAACATGGCTGTGAATGCCTGCACATTATTTTATTATAATAGATGTACTGTAACAATTTTAATGTTTCAATACAGTTGGCGTTTAAATTTTCTCCAGTCATTAATCATTAATAATAATTATAACATTATTCTCCTTGCATATGAATCATTGTCTACATCCCTGATAATTTCCTTTTTTTTTGGAGGTACTGGGGCTTGAACCTGGGACCTTTAACATGGGAAAAAGGTGTTCAACCACTGAGCTGCACCTGCTCCCCTGATTATTTCTTTTTGATAATTTCTAGATATGAGATTCCTGAATTAAAGCTTAACAGCTTTTAAAAAACTCTCAGCACATATTTCCATTTGTTTTCCAGAAAGATTATATTAATTTACACTCCTTCTGGAGTCTCTGAGAATACCTGTCTCATAGCATCTTCACAAGAATTTCATATCATTTTTAATCTCTGTGAATATGATTGGCAAAAGAAATCTGACTTCAATTTATATTTTCCCATTTTTTTATGTGAATTACTTTTCATTTTCTGTTCATATCTTTGCTATTTTGCCATATGATATTCATCATTTTATTATTGCTTTATAAGAGATATTTATAAATTACAGTTACAGACATTAGGCCTTTGCATATATTTTCCATGATTATGATTTGCCTTTTCATTTTGTTAATAATATTTTCTAAGAGAAAATGTTAGTTGTTATAATTCAAATTTATCATTCTTTGATTTTGTGATTTCTTTTAAATATTTATTTAGAAAGTCTTTTCTCACCATAAAATAATTAAACATTCAACTATTTCTATTTTTAAATTTTTTTAACATTTAACTCTTCAGTATTTATATAGATATATAGCATGAGGTGAGGCACTAACCTAAGATTTTATGGTTAATCCCTCCCATCTTTCAATCAGCCAATTTTCTAAGACCTATTTATTGAATGATAATGTTCCCCATTGGTTTATGATATTTCCTTATCCCTTAAATAAGTAATCACATTATTTTCAAGGCTGTCTAATTCATTCTATTCATCTCTCCATTCTTTCGACTTTACCACATTATAATATCATTAGGAAAATCCATCATTTTATTAATATTTTAAAAATATTTTTTAACTATTAAAATTGCTTAGTCTTGCAAAATGAACTTCAGAATCATTGTCTAAAAATGTTTGAAAATAATGGAAATTTTTGTTGAATTACTATGAAACCTATAAATTAAATAAGAATTACCTATGTGTATAAAGCTATAAATAAATTGAATTTGAAAAAGTAATATATTTTAAATATTTGGACATTCTAGCCAATAACATAGTGTTTTTCTCCATTTAGTCAAATTATGCTTTATGTTTCTCAAAAAAATTTGGTAGTTTTCAAGAAAATATAGCTCTTATAATTTTCTTGTTAGAATTGTTCCTAGAATTTAAAAATATTTATTTTTTAAATATTGTCAATAAACTATTTCCACATTTATAATTTCTAACTGGTAGTTGCTGATATGTCAACAGAGCAGTACAGCATAACCGAAGGGGACTAAATTAATAAACCATTAAAAAAAGAAGAAACACTGTCACTTAGTAAACATTCTTTACTGGAAGTTGCTCACTGATGAATCAAAGAGTAGTGACATTACACACTACCCATCAAACTCAGACAATTTAAGTCCATGTTCTCATTCAGCAGTAATGATTCTCAGCTGAGAGAGAAATCATTTGTCAAGATACAGGAAGAAAGTAGTTATCACACAATTCAAAGTACTGAGTGAAAAACAATGATTCTGATTAAATTTTCAAAAAAATTTTTCAGTTTGCAATTGTGTTTGGTAAGTTTAAATCCCAAATGAAATTTTAGAGGATAAATTTTAGAAATTTTAGAGGAGATGTTATATGTCATTGTAAAGCAGGTTTATAATGAAAATTCTGGAAGATCATACAAAAGAAAATTGTAATATCATGAGCACCTTTAATGTCACTCATCTATAAGTAACAGAATATCCGCACACATAGTATATGTAGACTAATTTTTTTCTAAAAATCATTGTTTTATTTATCATATTCAATTTCTATTCTCTCCTTTACTTTAAGCTATTATACACGATATAACTTAAATGAATTTTCAATTACTTAAATAAATAATGTTTTCAATATTTTATATAGAAAAGCCTTCTACCTCCTCATTAATTACAGTTAATGTCTCCAGTTCTTTGGGCACAAATATATGAGCTACTTTCTTCTAAAGACTAAGGTTGACTCAGTGAATTTAATATCCACCAAAGGCTTTGTAAATCTATAAAAGTCATCAACCACAAATTTCAATTTTCCAGGATTAATAAGAACCAGTCAAATTATTTTGAGGATCCAACAAAGAGGACAAGAATAATTCTTGTTAACTACAATTGAAGTCATGTATGAGAGACTAGTAAACACATGAGGTCACAGTACTTTCTTAAACCATTAATTGGCTATGTCTGGTCATCTGTGATCTTCTAGCAGCATTTATGAAGATAACTGAGATTAAAGGCAAAAAGATAAATATATGAGATTAGCCTGAAGCTCATCTTGTTGTGCCAGAAAATGAAGTGTAAAAAAAACTATGTTGATGGGAGTATGTCAGAGACACAAGAACCTAATGAAAGAGTTTCCAATGGCCAAAAGCTGGAACAATTTGAGCAACAAAATAAGTAAAGAAGTATTGTGTTATAACCCAAAGTATAAAATATCCAGGATTCATACTCCAATACATAAATGATTGTACAAATAAATAAGTGGGGAAGAACAGACCAACTTCCCATGCAGAAGAATCCCAAATAATTTATGTAAATACTCCACACTCAGGGAAGTAGAGCATAACTCTCCTCTTGGTAAATGTGGGCTGAACATAGTGACTTCCTTCCAAAAAATACAGTGTGAAAGGGAGGAAAAAGGAATAACTTTACAGTCGAGAAGCCTGGCAAACACTAACGCAGTTAGTTTCCTCCCAAAAGCCCATAATCGCAGTCTAATCATGAGAAAAACACAAGACAAACAAACTCCAATAGAGGGGCATGCTACAAAGTATTTAGCCAGTATTCCTCAAAACTTTCAAGAGCATCAAAAATCAGGAAAGTCTGAGAAACTGTCACAGCCAAGAAGAGACTGAGGAGACATAACAACTAAATGTAATATGGTATTCTGGATGGGATCATAGAACATATAAAGGGCATTTGGTAAAAACTATGGAAATCTAAAAAAACTATGGGTTTTAGTTAATAAGAGGGGACACTGTGTGCAGGAAGAGAGGTGTATATGGAACTCTCCTACCTGCTCAATTTTTCTGTAAATATAAAACTGCTCTAAATACAAAATACATTAATAAGAGTTTGTTTTAAAAATAGCAAAACAGTTAAAAGAACTAGGGGGTTATAGTGAAGAAATGGGAAAAATGACCTATTGGAGGAAAACAGGTATACAGATAATACCAGACAGACAAGTCTTTCCTAACATCAAATACACTTTACCTTAATGCCTATGTTATAACATAGCACAGTTCAAAGGGAAATGGGATAAGTCACAAATAGTATCTTCAAAAAGGCCTGTGTAATACAGTTCTTTCCCCATTACCAATGATTTAAAGAGACTGACTCACTGCACTCAAAATTCATTCAAAGATCATTCACTCCAGTTCACTTTCCTAAATGGGATCACAAGAGCTGAACAGAGATTTTCCTAGAATATTTAACATCAAGCATGGTTTATAACCATAGGACCTTAGAGCTTAAAGAACTGCAAGAAGATCAACTGATCCAAGTTTATGATTGTCTATAACATTTTAGTAAGGTATTGTTATCTTATAAAGATCTCTAAGGAAGGTTCATAAATTTTCAGTGTCATCTTCATAGTTAAGGTTTTAACTCTGTTATGGTTTTGTCAAATTGGGTGGTAAAATCAATTATTTTGTAAGACACTCTTTTGTCAAATATTGCTGGAGTTAGTTGCTATCAGATCATTTTAAGATTGCTGGGTCTAAGATTATTGATTAGGAACATTTAACTTTATTCATCCTTACACACAGTTATTAACTAAACTACAAAAACTGTTGCAAAAAAAAGTTAGAAAGCAAGAGGAATTAAGTATTTCAGTTGATATATGAGAATATTGTCCCCAGAGGGCATGATGTACATATTTCTGAGTACTTTTTGCTTTGGCACACAGTAGGCACACATAATCTGATTGTTGAATTAAAGAATAAATGAATTTGAATATTCTCTCTGTCCTGATTTTGTGATAACCAGGGTAGGCTAAACATTCGCTAAATTAGAAACCATGCACGTGTCCCCAGACCTAGTTTTTCTCCCTAGGTCTGGTTTTTAGAATGCTGGTGATAAACTAAGCCTGATTTATTATATGACCATCCTATATGGGAAATGACTGTAACTCTAGGTATCTTTGGTCTACCTTAAGCCATATAGCAGGGGCACGGATGTGGCTCAAATGGTTGGGCATCTGTCTCCCATGTGGAGGGACGTGGGTCCGATCCCAGGGACCTCCTAGTAAAATTTTTTTTAAAAGAGGGCTATAGAAGGCGCGTGGGCCACGAGGCCCCGTAAGTGGGTGCACCGCCAGGCCCCACGGGCGGGTGAGCCCCCAGACCCCGCGCGTGGTTGCGCCGCCAGTTCCCGTGAGTGTGTGCGCCACCAGGCCCCGTGTGCGGGTGAGCCGCCAGCCCCCGTGAGCAGGTGAACCCCACAGGCCCCACGCACAGGGGAGCTGCCAGGCCCTGCGAGTCATGCAGTAAGATGATGACTTAACAGGGGAGTGACACAAGGGAGAGCCAAGAAGAGACGCACCAAAAAACCAGGAACTAAGATGGCGCATGTGGTAGGACACCTCTCTCCCACATCGGAGGTTCCAATGATCGAATCCCAGTGAAGACAGGAGGAAATGGGTGAGAGGAGAGGGTGGGAAACGGACACATAGAGTTGCCCACCGAATGGACATAAAAACAGCAAAAATGGTGGGGGGCAGCGGCTAAAAAAGGATAAAAGTAAATAAATAAATCCTTAAAAAAAGTATAGGGGAGTAAGATATGGACTATAGTTAGTAGTAATACTTTGATGATGCTCTTTCATAATTTGTTAACAAATGTTTCACGACAATGCAGGGTGTTTGTGTGGGGGGATGATATGTGGGAGACCTGTATTATGTTATTGCATGTTTGTTTTGTAAGTTCACAATTTTTAATGAACACTTATAGTTTATGCATGTTCATGTATGAATGATATACTTCAATAAATTGTTTAAAAAATAAAAAAAAATAAAAAGCTATTCACATTATAAAAAAAGAATAATTGAATGAATGGGGCAGTTTTTCAACACATTTGGTTTAGAAACTCATAATTTAAATTTGTGGAATGCCACTTATTGGGTGACTGGATCTATTTAAAGCCTTTTCGAAAGATCTCAACAAAAATATTTTGCATGCTATATGAGATAAAGAAAAGTGGGAGGATTTTGAAGATGATAGTATTTGATCTTTCTCCCATTAGTGTTTCTGCCATGAAAGAGCATCGGGAAGATTGGACATTCAGGACCATACTCAAGTGGTAAGCAAGGTCCTTTGGAAAAGTACTTCTAAAGAGAAACTGAAAATATTGAGATGATATTCAGGATTGTGAGGATCATAGGAGGTGTCACTTGTGTGTGTGTGTGGGGGGGTGTATCATCAACGTCAACCACACATTCTGCCTCCCTTCTTCTCTTTCTATCCCTGTCTCCCCACTCTATCATGACCACCCAAAGCCTCAACAAGTGTATGGATTTAGCAATCCATTAATTTTCTCTGTAACCATGGATGCCATTTCTCCCTCTTTCATTTGCTTTTGTAATGTTGTTTATGCCTTCAAGGGTCTTGAATCTGGGGCTTTAAGCTATGTCAGGCACTATGCTAAGAGCTTGAGAAACAAAAATGACTAAGACATGATGCTCACTAGGACAGTAAGAACAGAAAGGGACATATATGGATCACTGCAAAGGAATGTGGAAGTGTTGTAATAGAAGTATGCAAAGAGAGCCATGCAAATATACAGTAATTAATGTTGCCTAGGAGTGGACTGGAAAAGGTTTCAAATAGGTCTTGCAGGATGAGTAAGAACTCACTGGATCCAGATGAGTAAGATATTTTAGACAAAGAGAACAGGGATATTTGCATGGGCAAAGGCACCAAGATATTAAAAAATATATGCCATAGTCAGGGTGGGAAACGAGGCTATAAATATGCCAAATTAGGAAGGGCTTTGTTCACTATGTTAAGTATTTTAGATTTTAATCTATAAGCAATGAAGAGTTGGAAGCAGGGGAACAACATGATTAGAATCGTCCTGACTACACTGTGGAGGATGGAAGGCCAAGGCTGAAGATAATGAAGATAGTTAGAAGGTGAGAGATGATGATAGCCTGAAGTAAAGGACTGGCAGCACAAATACATAATATTAAAAAAAGGACAGATGAAAAAATATTGTCAAAACAGACTTGTTACATGGAGACAAGAAAGAAAGAGAAAAACACGGTAGAAGATAGTTTGAAAATGGAGATGAAGAAAGTTGAAGGAGTTCTTGTCAAATAACTTCCATTTACTTGGTGAAATTAGGAAGTCAAATTATCGAATGTGAAGGAGGACAGTTGTTGGGTGGAATGGGAAAGAAGCTGTGAAGGAATGAAAGGATTGTCTTATAAAAGAAATGTTGAGGGCTCAGATAAGTTTGGAAATCTTAAATTGTAATATAGGCAACTAACAGGAGACCAGGTTAGTTGAGTGTGTTATGCAAATGGCACCAAGAAGTCAGGTAGAGTACCAAGAAAGACATTCTTAGGGATCAGGAGGACTATCCCAGTTTGCATTCACAATATAGGTTTATAAGACCCAAATCTATCAACTAAATAACACAACATCTAATCCAAAATAAAACCAAAGTGAAAGTATTTCCTTTGCATCTTTGAACATGAAGCCATGATTTAAACCATCAATAGTATTTTAAGGGGGAAATGGATTGTTTTGTGGTGATTATGACAACGAAAGGTTAATTTTTTTGGTCTTGGAATAGACTTACACTACTATCTGCCAATGTGATGTTTTGAGTATAAAGGTACCCATATTAAAGTGGAAAAAATATTTTCAAATAATCTCTACCAAGTGCTAAATCATGCCCTGCCCTTGTATATAAATTATTTTTAAATAAAAAACACATTGAGCTGGAACTCCTTAGAAGGTAACAACTCATACAAACCACCAATTATCAAATTCCCTACTTAACTAGCTTGTCAATCTAAGGATCCCACCAGAAGGAAGCTAACTAATCAAGAAAAAGAAGGGGGGGAAGGTCATGTTAAAATTAACTATTTTATACATTATAAGATTTTTATTTTTCCTGAGATTACTTTGCACTTAAAGTTTTATAGACTTTAGAGCAGCCAAAAAAAATTAGAAGTAATTTAACATTTCTCCCAAAAATGTTGTCAATGGAAACAACAATAAAAAACCTTCAAGACATATTGAAAGGAGTTATATGAAAAACAACACTCTTCAAAGAAGTAAAATCTAACAGCAGATGTGATTTCAAGGAAGTAGATGCTAGAAAAAACATTATTTTTGGATGAAGTTTAATTCTGTGGTCTAATATGGGAGTAAAGTGCTCCTGAGAAAAAAGAATGTGTAAACTAGGGCAATCAATCAAATTGGTTTCTAACACAAGTCCTACCAGAAAATAACAATAAATAGATATGGAAAAGAAATAAATAGGTGAAGCACAGATCAAATGACAAAAATGACTACCAAAAGGGCACACAAAACTTTCTGCATGATTCAATGTTTAATAAAGTATTTAAAATGAAAAGAAATTGTTTTCCAGCAAGCTTCTTCCCATATTCCTGGAGCTGGTAATAATTATAAAAATTCTGTGTGTCTTGATTTCATAGTTATTTATTCTCAGGTTACTCTTCAGGATTCCTGAAGAATGACTTATGCCTGACTAACAACTTCAGAATCTATATGTAGTACTGCATATTCTAACAACAAAATTTATCTAGAATCTACAATTTCTTTTCCCATTTCTGCGTGAATAGCAACTTTAGGATATTATTGCTAATAAAAGTATTCTGTATGCCACAGCTCTTCCCCACAGGACTATTTCTATACGTGAAAACTAGAGGGAAAATTTGTTAGCAAAAGAGGATTCTTATAGGCCATCTAGGAATTTCTGAAATATATTTGTAAGGCTGGCACAGTGGACATAGCAGTAATTGATTTCTGTGAACTGATTTGCTGCTCTAAAATCTCAAGCTATTTAAAATGTGCTGGTGTGGGGCACAAGCCTCAACAGACCAGATTGTAACAAGGGAAACAACTAGCTCTAAGTCCCAGAGGTAGTCATTATATAAGGAACAGTTCTCTGAATTCCAGGATTCACACAATTGTAAAGAATCATACATATAGTCTATCAATCTATGAGGACGAGAGGTGATTTTTTACCTAGGATAAATATTATAGGCAGGATGACTTTTTTTGCTATAAAATAGCAGAGAGTCAATTATTTGTCTCACAAATCATTCATTTCTGTAACTTCTAATCGTGTGCCAAATTTCACTGAAGTTTTTAAAAAAAATGTACAGCATATATGACAATTTAAAAAGTTATAGAGTGCCAATTTGTCTTATTTATACATCCTACAGTCTCCATTAACCTGCCAAGGTCACAAAGCCAGTAAGTATTAAAATTAGGAAGGATCCCAGATTTTATGACTACAAAGTTTTTATTCTTTCCATTATGCCACTTTGATGATTAATCTTATGTATCAGTTTAGCTAGGTTATGGTGTCCATATGTTTGGTCAAAAACTGGCCTAGGTGTTGTTGTGGAGGTATTTTGGAGATGGGATAATCATCTATAATCAGTTGACTTTAAATAAAGGAAACTGCCCGCAATAATGTGGGTAAGCCTCATCCAATCAATTGGAGACTGTAAAAAGCAAAGAACTGAGGATCCAGATTCAGAAAGAATTCTGCTTCAAACTATATCCTCCACTCTTCCCTGGCTTCCCCTACAGACTCAGACTAAAGACATCAACTTCCTTCTGGAATTTCCAGCATTAGACCTACCTATGGAGTTCAGAATTGCTAGTCCCCATGGTCAAGAGAGCCAATTCCATTTAATAAAACAATCTCTCTCTGTCTCTCTCCAC
>JAQZBX010104008.1:0-10984 GCA_029593785.1 Cabassous unicinctus | reverse complement strand
ACAAATAACAATTGAAGCAATTGAAATACAGGGGCTCTTGAGTGGAGAGAGTATGATGGGATTTATAATTTAATAATTTTTTAATGATAAAATTAAAACAACAAATTTTAGACATGTTATTTAGGCTTATTATGATATTTTTAAAATAAAAGAATGAGTGTCATTTACAACAGGTTTATGTCCCATTGCTTGAAAAGACATATCATGGTGGCCCAAATTGCTTCATCTCCACCCAGCATCCCTTTCTAGCAAGGTGGGTCAGAAGAGTGGAAGCGAAGCTGACCACGTTGACAGCTGGCATGGCAGCTGGGAAACCTGACGAAGCAGGAAAAACTGCCACCTAAAAATGGAGTGTCAGTGGTGGATGATGGTGGTTTTTCATAAGGAGCTGAGTCACAGCTGGACTAACAGGAGAAATATACTTTATTCAGTCTGGATTTAGCTTGTCTCACAAAAAAGTAAGTCTTGTTTTGTGAGGTATGATTATTGTGGCAATAACCTACTGAGCCTGAGTTACTAGTCAACACAAAAGAATCCTTGGGGACAAAACCTACTCTTGGGCGAAGGTCTGGGGTTTATCCACAGAAAATAATTAAGTGATTGATGAAGAGACTTGAAGGTGATGTTGATAATAGGCAAGTCTTCACGTTGGATGTGAGAATGAAGAAAAATTGCAGAGGACGCCAGATAAAAGCCAGATGCTCCTCAGGTGACAAAGACCACTCGTGGAAAAAGAAAATGAGACTCAGCAACACCAAGTCTCATTATTTTAATCTCTTTTAAGATAAAAGTTTGTTCTTCTAAGAGATGCTATTTAAAATGCGACCCCTTCTCTCCTCTTGACCTCCGAATACGTGGTTATCAGTGCCCTAAGGAGCGGTAATTCCCTAAACAATGCTTCCCACGTTGGCAGGCTTCTTGGCCATCCATCCATTCATTTTGTTCTAAAGACTGCGTGTGCACTGGGCTGGGCCTTGGGAATCCAGAAAGGAATGAGGCACTATTATCGGTTGAATTGTGTACCCCCAAAAGGCATATTGAAGCCCAACCCCCCGCACTTCAGAATGTGACTGTAGATGCATATAGGGCCCTTGGAGACGGAATTAGTAAAGATGAGGTCCTAGTGGTGTAGGGTGTGTCCCCAATCCCGTAGTGAGATGGAGCTTTATGAGAAAAGACAGAGAGAGAAACGGGAGAATGCATGTGAAGTCAGGGGCGCAGCTGGAGTTAAGCACCTGCGGGCCGTGGAGCACCTGGATGGCCAGGAGCTAGGAGAGAGGCCAGCAGCAGAGTCTCCCCTGGGGCCTTCAGAGGGAGCATGGCCTTTGGGACTGTGAGAGAACACATTTCTGTTGTTGGAGCCACACAGTTTGTGGACATTTTTATCACAGCCCTAGGAAAGTAATACCGAGCCTGACCTCAAGTAGCTGAGAGTCTCCTGCCTGTATCAGGTAAGTGAACAAAATCAGTAGAGTGCATGATCCTAGAACATGCACTGAGCAGGACACCCATATTTATAAGAAACATCCAGGAGGGAGGGACTGGCTCCTCCTGGGTGGGGGTGAGGGCACTGGAGAAAGTTTTACCTTCACAAACTCATGCTTTGCTGCTTTATCATTGGCATCTAATTCTAGCACCAGTGTATGTTGACTTCTTTCTGAAAGCCCAGTCACTAGGAAGATGATCCAGATACAACAAATTATTAAAAACCATCCTCTGTGGGCAATATTTAAATCTCTGTTGTTTTTTTTTGAGGTCATAAGTTTCAGTATTTTCCCAAAAAACTCTCATCTAATGCCTACAAATGTTATTAATGGACAATTTCTCAGTTCCCATGGATTTTATTAATTGCCCTAACCATAAATGAGCAGATGGGCTTTGCATGAATCTCTCAATTTGTAAGGGTCAGTAACTGATAAGGTCAAAATGCCCCTTGTAGCCAGGAGTGAGATTTTTTGCCCTGTCTTTTGTCACAGATAGAGCTTTCTCCTGGCCATCAAACAACTGGACAGGAGAGGGAGAAGTGGGACAAAAGTAGGCACTACACATGCATCTTCTTTTTTTAAACTCCACAATGCCCATGGAAATTTGGTATTATAATCACAATGCTACTGAGAAAAGCATTGTTTAAACAGTAAAATAATTTGAAAGTGACACAGATTAAATAAATGGCAAGGAGAGACCAGAACTGAAAGCAGTGGAGTGTAAATGAAAGTCCTCTTTGCAGGACCTCTGCACCTCATGGCCTCCAGACTGGCAGCATATCCACGTGAAGAGACCAACTCCGCAGTGAATCTGTGAAATCTGATGAAAGGTGGACTCTCCTTTGTTAATCCCATCACCAGCCTTCTAAGTTTCCATGTACCTGCCTGAAGAAGAGCTCTGCTGAATAGACTTTATTTCAGAGACATGCATTTTTCATAGTGAAGCCAGCTGGCTATCCATATATACCTGTGAATCAGTGTCATCTGCAGTGCCTGATGCCAATATGCCTTTGTAGTCTAACAAAGGATAATGTGTTGCCAGACTCAGGTGGCTGAGATAAGGTTTGGGAAGATTAAGAACCTTGTTCAAGTTTACATGGCTACGAAGTGGCAGAACGCACATGTGTAAGATTTCAAAGTCTGTATACTTTCTGCTATATTATACGACCTCACAGCAAACACACTGCAAATCAGTAATTAAGCCAGTT
The DNA here is from genome assembly GCA_029593785.1 of Cabassous unicinctus. Classification (NCBI taxonomy): domain Eukaryota; kingdom Metazoa; phylum Chordata; class Mammalia; order Cingulata; family Chlamyphoridae; genus Cabassous; species Cabassous unicinctus. The sequence continues at coordinate 8,292 of JAQZBX010104008.1, read as the reverse complement.
ACCAGGACTAACGGCAAATAAATTTGTGTATACTTTTGAATCATCCTCTCTTTTCCCTTCTTTTATAATGATTTATAGTTTATATATGAAGGTCAAATTTGTTGTTTGTGTTCATCACCAGCTTTGGTGGAGTTCAAAAGCGGATGCACAGCTCGCAGAGAACCTTCAAAAGTTAAGAATCTGGGGTTCAGAGAGAGATGTGAAAGGGAGGTTTGCTCCCGGAAGCAGCTTTGCCATACTCGAGGCCGTTGGGTGGGAACAATGGTTTCCTACGTTTACTGATGAAGTGGTCTGTCAGGGAAAAGAATGGGAGCTTCCCAGTACCTGCTGCTCTCTGGCCTTCCGCCTGCTTGGAAGCCGACTTCAAGTCGGAGTACGGAAATAAATCTTGCACATAAATCAATCTGTGGACCCTTCTGAAAATTTTTTGCCTTTGGGTTCTCATATAACATTAGGGAAACTGAAGCAGTTCAAAAACTTCCTTCCTTTTCAAATAATGAGACATTTAAGATGGTTCTGGAGGATTTTTTGGAGCCAGTTCAATTCAGTGGGATTCGAGAACCAAGGCTAAGGGTGTCAGAGAAATCTTTTCTCGTGGACCTAAGCAGATGGGGCAGGTAGGTAGTTTCAAATTACAAATTCCCCTCCCCCTCCATTAATGCAAGCTATGTAGAGTCAATACAAAGTTGAAAGTACAGCCAGAGTCAAGCAGAGGTAGATCCCAGGGGAATTTTTCTTCTGATCTGTCTAAAAATGCCAGAGTTTGTATCATACTGTGCAAAACAAAGACAGGGAAGGACACAGGCTATTCATATTTTGAAGTTTAAAGCTATCTCATTTGTTCCAAGGTGATAGTTTCTGCTAATTTTTCCCTTTACACTGGTGTGATAACTTTCAATGAAGATCATGTATAGCAATAAATGAGAAAAATGACTGTTATTTTGCCCTTTTTGATCATGGGAAAATTTGTGCTAAATTCATCCATGTGCATTTCAACTGTATAAAGCAACATTAATATGATCTATTATTCTATTAATGAGGGACATTTTGTTCAGGAGTAGAACTGTATTATACATCTTTTCTTATGCTTATGCAAATTCCAGGGAAGGTATTTGATGTTTTCTAATTCTCACTTGTTATATTTATGAAAAAGTAATAATTTTATTCAGCTATGAATATGCATGAATAAACTTATTATTTCCTCAGAAATATAGGGGTGGCTGCACTATTGTTTGTTTCAAGGTCCTTCATCTCATCTTTTTTATTTTCTTACTGCAGCATTGTTAGCTGACAACTTAATTGCTTGCTACATACTTGAGAAAAAGGCTGTGAAAATATTTTAGATGAATATATACTTTTATATCCTAAAATGAAGGGGTAACCGCGTATAATCGTTCTGAGAAGACTGTGTTTTACTTGTTCCCCGATTCCTGCTAACAGTCTTGGATATGGAAAGCACTAAGTGAGAAGAGGCCACAATGGACTGGAGTGAGTGAACCTTTGAAAAGAGGAGCATTTTTCTGTGCACGAGCTTGAGGGAAGATTCAGAGTCTTGTTTATGTATACTTGTCGTTCCTCTTTCTTCCGTAGTGGTGAGGACAGGCTCTCGCTTGACCCCCTAGTATCTGGTAGCATCTATTTATGAGATTTTGGCCAAGGTAGTGGGACAAAGGGAAGTTAACTAAATCATGGCGGCATCTCGCAATCAATTCCAATAAGTACCCCGCAAGGTTTACTGAGGGTCAGCTGTGTTCAGAGTAATGTAATGTAATTTAAGAAATACTAACATTGCCGACTTTATTTTCCAAAGGCTTGTTTGGAACTCAAAAGGAATTTTTCTCATAGATTTCTTGTAACAAAACAAAATAAAGCTTATTTGATTCATAAATAGCCTGAAATAGAGTGTCTAGACAGAGTACTGCAAAGTCAGCCTGTTATCAATAACACATGGGGGCATTTTTCCCAGCGTTTCAAGCATCTCCCTGTCACCCCACAGAGGTGGATGTGGAGCTCTGTCCCTCCCAGATCTGATGATGGCTCCCGTGGCCTGAGGTGAGGAACAGAGATGGATCCGTCAGAAGTTTACTTAGGTCATTTCTGTTCTCTTGAGGTTCCGGCATGAGAGAAGAGGCTCCGTCTCTCCTTCCTGCTGGCAGTTGTAGAGTGTGGAGGCAGAGCACAGAAGATCAGAGCACTGTCTATGGGGCATAGAGTCAGAGCGTTTATCCTGCTGTAAAATAGTTTTAATACTTAACATCTGGATAATTTGGGGCAAGTCTCTTGGTCCCTCTGTGCTTCAGTATACACCTCTATAAAATCAGAATATTAATAACACCTACTTTTTCAGGTTATTGTGATGATTGAGTGAATCATTCCTGTTAAATGCTTAAAATATTGTTGACACTTAAGAAATGTTTTTATCTTCTAAATCTCATGACCTCAAACAATACCAAAGATTTCTTTTTTGTTTTTCATTTAGACATGGTAGATAAAAACAAGGTACTATGTGGATTTTTAAATGTGAATTTTCACTGTACTCTTAAGTGGCAAGCAAATAAGAGCTGGGCTAGAGTACCAGCAAGTTTTGTGCAATGAGACAAAATTCAGTTGAGACTGAGGAAAAGTAGACAGGATGGGGCTGGGATCATTACTGGGAAAAGAGAACCCAACAGCAGGGGTGCAGGACATGGAACGACTAAGTGAGGGCCTGGCTTTTCCCTTCCCTTATTCCTTATCACCATGGATACTCCAGAACATACCTTCCTTGGAACAGTCCTGGGGTGAGACGGGAAATGGGAACATCAAATGGTGGGAGTCAAGCAAAGTAAAGTAGGAGTGGAGGGGAGGCATGGAAGAGTCCCACGTTTAAAAATGAAAGCAGGGGAGGGAGATGAAGAGCACAGCTATTCAAAGGCAAATGTGAGTCGTGGTTCTGGGGATGAGCTGAGAACAATCTTATGGCTAGCTGTGATTTCAAGTTGCCCTTTTAGTCACAAGAATTATGCATAAGTTTGGTTTATAACATTTTGGAATGGAGTATTCCAAAAATGACATCTTACAGAACAAGTTACAATACAAAATGGGTAACATCAAAATCTGTGGGAGAAGAGAGGAGGCAAGAGTCAACTTGCATCTGGATGATCAAAAACGTTTTCACAGGGTGGTGGCATTTATACTAGGTTTTAGATTAAAGAATTATATGTGATCTAGGATTTGCATGTTGATTGAGAGGTAGGATTAAGAAGAGTACATCTTGAGTGGGAATTCTTAGTAGTGTGATTGTTGAAGATAAGATGGGAGAGGTAGATTGGGGTGATATTGAAGAGACCTTTCAATGTCAAGATGAAGGTTTCAGAAGACAGTGTGTGCACAGTGATAAGTTACTGATGAAATGTGAAGAAATCATAAGTGTGCTGCCTTAAGAATTTTACTCTCACTGTAATGGGAGGCTAAATCAGGCAGGAGATGCTAGAAATGCACGTAACGAGGAGCCAGTCAGCGAGCTAATAGTGGAATGCTAGCAGTATAAATGGAGGAGAGCCAGCGGAGAGATTTTACAAGAAATGAGTGGGAAAGAATGATAAATGATTCATCAAAAGGTGCCAGAGAAATGTAGAAGTGGAGAAATCTGTTCATCCTAACCTGACAGACAGTGGATTACGTGGCTATGATCTCAGGATTTGTAGGCAGTGATTGAGGTTCATTCTTGGGTCAGGTCCTTTGTCCTTGAACTAGTTATTTAAACCTCTTTAAGCATGGCTTTTTGTTGTTGTTTTTTTGTCCGTAAAATGATAAGAACATGTACTACTGTTGGTTATTTTTTCTTATGCTTTCTAAATGATGATTAAACAAATAAAATATATAAACAATTTACCATAATCTCTGATCATAGTAAATTGCTCAATAGATGCTTGCTGTCTTAGCTTGCTAAAAGCTGCTGGGATCAAAATACCAGAAATGGATTGGCTTTTATAACGGGAATTGATTAGGTTAAAAGCTCACAGCTCTGAGACCATCAAAGTGTCCAGGTCAAGACATCATCAGGAGATGCTTTCTTTCTGAGCTGTAGCTGTGGGCACTCAGGCACATGGCGGCATTTGCTCATCTCTCCCCTCTCTTTGGAGCCTCGTTGCTTTCAGCTTTGGGCTTCTCCATCTGTGGATTTTCTCTCCCCCGGGTTTGTTGATTTCAACTTCTGGAGGCTTTTCTCTGTCTATGCAACTTTTGTCCTGTATCAGTGGCTTTTTATTCCTCTGTTTATAAAGGACTCCAGTTAGAGGATTCAGACTTACCTGGAGTCCTTTATTAGTATGCAATCTAATCAATGGCCCTTAACTGAAGTAATTTAATCAAAGGGGCCCCCCTGCGTAGGTTTACATGCACAGGAATGGGTTAGCTCTAAGGATATGATCTTCTGGGGTCCACCTAGCTTCAAACTGTCATACTTGCTATCACCAAATCATCATCGTTTTCACTAAAATAATTATAAATATCTTCTGTATACTGTGTTTCTCTTTTCTCTAGAATGAAATATCCATAAGAACAGGGATTTTTTTGTTTTGTTAATTGATGTATCTGCAGCACCTAGAATAATGTCAGGCATATAGTAGGTGCTCAATCAATAATTTGCTGAATACATCATTGTTATTACTTCAGTATTTGCTAACTGGGGTAGTAACAGGGCTTTGATCAAAACAGAGAAGCCAGAATGAGAAGCTATTTTGGAGGCCAGATAATGAAACATATTTTTAGATAACTGATTTTGAGCTGTCCTTCAAGTGCTACCTTCCAGCAAACACCATCCATGGTCTTACACATATTACACCTGCTCTTTATCTTGTATACCAGAAACAATCGGTGCACCTAGCATTACCACTAAAATAAAGACTTAGATTTTAACGAAGAATATGCTTACAGGCTCTCAGCATTTGGGGGAAAAGAGAGCTTTCTTGGTGTATGGGGGCAATGTTTTATAACAAAGGAAACATAGAGAATGGGAATTGTGGGATTTGGATTCATAGAAGCTAGAAATGGAACTGACCTGTTTCTGAAGATTATCTGGCCCTTTCTGTTGCTCACAATATATACAGAACTCTCTCTCGCTCTCAATATTATCTCAGGACTTTTATTAAACATTCTTTAGGGTATTTGTTTAAAATTCATTGGTATACTCACATTTCTTCCTAAATCATTTAATTTTTTCTTTCAATTAATTTTGATTGGCAATTTAGGACCGGCAAATAGAGTTTTTAAAAGGTCAGCAATAATTCATAGGTACTGAATAGAAATATTTGGAAAGAGTTGATAGAAGACAACCTTTTCATACAGTGATAAGGCTGAAAATAAGATGTTAGAAATGAGCAAATCAAAATAGTGTTAGAGCATGAATGTGTTAGTAGAAAAGTATCACTAGTAAGTTAAATAAATAAATAATTATATAAATGTCAGCAAGTAAATTTTATTATATAATGAATAATATTTAATTGGAATACTCATTTATAGAATCCATTATGAATGAAAAATCTTAAAATAGAAAGTTTTACTGAGAACAAATAATATTCACCTTGGTGTGATTTCTGAGTGAAATAACATGTTTTGTATAACATTACATAATAATAACAGATTTAATATTTAATTCTATAGTTTCAAAGTATTTAAACATTACTGAGAGAGGCAGGTTAACTTGGACATTTCAGAGGTGTAAAGTTTGGAAAACAGACTATGGCACAGAAAGGATAAACAAGGTCTAAGAGTGTAAATCACTGTCACAGCTACCAGAGGACAAAGATATCAGATGTAGAAATAGAGAAGAGAGAGGAAGTTGAAGCTGAATGGCATCAAATGTTACTTTTAAAACGGAAAACGACGTGGGCAGAAATGCTCTAAGCATCCTTAGCTCTGCTTGCAGCTCCCGGGAAATGCCAATCTTGCCCTCCTTCACCACTCCATGCGCCAGCGTAGGGAAGCATCCTGGCGCGCCTTGGAAGCCCAGCACTAGGCGAGCCACCCAAAGCCTGTTTTCAAGATGCTGTTTTCCTTTTGTGGCCGCCACGGGAGGGCCACGAAATCAGGACAGTGGAACGCGAGTGGGCGGGAGCAGAGCCACAGCAGGCAGGCCCAGCCCAGCAGCTCGTCCTGGCTTCTGGGTTCCCACCAGGAGCCAGGAGCACCACGGAAGCCTGGGGAAGGGGCTCACCCCAAGCCACTGCTGCAGGGGAAGTGGTGCCTCCTGGGGGAGCACTTTGATTTGGGCTTTCTTTTTACTTTTCTTTACTCTTTTTTACATTTCTTTTCCTTCTTTTTTAAAATTTACTTTGTCTCCTGTAGATTTAACATAATGCTTTTTCCGGCATCAAGGATACTTAATTTTCAGCTTCTCCATGCGGAAAATTTCTTGTTAGGAAATTGATGGACTTTTATAAGAAAGGTACATGTCTTTCATAAAATGAATGATAAAGTTTATGCCTTTACAAATCTCTTCTGTGAAATAAATGTTATTCCTAATGTATGATATTAGATATAAGGTGAACATATATAATCACCCTCAAATATTTTGAGAAGTGGAATGTTTATTATGGCTTTTTAAATGCTCCAAATGTTCAATTTGGACTCTGAAGGAATAGCTTTTGATTTGTAGGCCCTGGAGACTGTTACACACACCTGAAAATTTCTCTTGCTTATTAAAGGATAAGGATTTGAGCTCTTACTTCATTAGAGTGTCCTGGAAAGGCGAGGGATATAGAGATATCTGAAATAATCTCTGCCTGTCAAAAGCTTTCAGCTGAGGTGAGCAAGTAAGACTTGAAATAAAAGGAAATACTATAAGGTGCTCGTATTGTATGAGAGAGGAAACACTGTAGAAATCAACTATTTCAGCCTCTTAGCATGATGGAGATAAGATATAAGAGAAGCCCAGAGGCATTATCCCCAAATGGACTCAGGAACCTACTCAACCCATTGTATACAGTCGGAGTTGAATGCCGCTCACCACGGCCTCAGGACTGCTCTGCTACTGCAGCAGGCAAGGGTTAAAGCAGGTCCTTGTCCACCGCAGCTGAGGTGTCAGGTGAGTTGGCTTCCTGTGGCTGACCCCAGACAACATGTAGTTCACTTGTTGACGAGCAGAGGATGATGGCACAACGGGCCAGAATTGGCACTGGAAAGTAAGAAGCAGCCTCCCAGCTCCCTCCTACAGTGAGTCGGGGGCTTGCAATGCTTGTCCGCTGTGCTTCAGGCCTATGCATGAGTGATTTATTTTGATGAATGAAAGCATGAGCTCATTTATTTCTCACAAAAATCTTGCAAGGTGTGATTATTCTCAGTTTCAATAAGAAAGCTGAGGCTTATTCAATTGGCAGCAAATGTTCATTTATAACCTGTTGGGTACCAGATCTTGTGTTAGCCAAAGGGGTGCAAAGATGCCCCTATTCCTGACTCTATCAGAAAGGAGACACATGGGAGAATGAACTCCAGGATCCAAAGGTACACTCTGCTTCTAAACTTCATTCCCATGCACTCAGAGAAGTTACATTACATTTGAAAGATCACAAAGTTTAAAAATGAAAACATTAACTTTCCACACAAAGAGTTATTTCTTTAATACTTTAAAATTCATGCTTTTTCCATTATAACTCACAGCCTGCCGTGTAAGAAGGCAGCAGAGGAAATGGTGTCATCTACATAGAACTGGTTTTGGTTAGAAAATGTTAGAAGTACAGGAATCCATAGAGATATGAGTACAGAGCAGAGAGGAAGAGGATAAACCTATCGACACATCATATCCGGGGCAAGCACATGGGTGGCACGTGTTTAAATGAGTTCAGGGGAAGCGGGTGTGGCTCAGTGGATAGAGCCCCTGTTTACCATATGGGAGGCCCGGGTTCGCGTCCCGAGGCCTCCTTGTGAGGGCAGGCCGGCCTGAGCGGTGCGGTGGACTGATGCAGCAACCTCACGGCAGGAAGCGGGTGTGGCGCAATGGATAGCGCACCCGTTTACCATATGAGAGGCCCCGGGTTCGCTTCCTGGCACCTCCTTGTGAGGGCAGGCCGGCTCGCGTGGCGCGGTGGGCTGATGCGGCAAGACCTCACAGCAAGGGGGAGATAAGCAGACACAGAGAAGACACGCAGCGATGGACACAGCAGCACAAGCAGCAAGGGGGGGATAAATAAATAAAATAAATAAATCTTAAAAAAATAAATAAATGAGTTCAGACCCACCCACACATCTCGAGTGAGATTTGCACCCAGAGAGAAGAATTCAAAATTTAGAAGCAGACCAAAAGGCATTAAAGGG
>JAQZBX010104007.1:0-10994 GCA_029593785.1 Cabassous unicinctus | reverse complement strand
AAAACACAAGCAGCAAGGGGGGGATAAATAAATAAATAAATAAATCTTTAAAAAAAAAAAAAATGGTAGGATCTCCTGATGCCTTTGCTGGCCCCTCCCCCACCCTCTCACCAGGTTGGTGTAGATTGAGCACACGCTCTCAGTGTGAGTCCCTGGTTTTGTTGCTGGAGGGATTACTCTTAATTTTTGAGAACATGCTAGGGGGCATGTATATATGTGCAGCCTGCCTAGTAGCATCCTGAAGGACTGAACCAGGACATGCATCACAGTCTCACCATCCCAGAACTTGCCCTGCTCTTAGAGGTGGTTCACAGAACTCTCCTACAGAACATTGTAGGGGAAGAGTCAAGTTGCATCTGACTGGAGCAAAATGGTATCAGCTGTGGGACATACAGATTAGTACCTGGGACAATGCAGAAACCTCAGGAAATGAAGACATTAGTATCTGTGTAAACAGGGAAATGAAATCCTAGGGCTATGTGTGCATGCCCAAGATAAGATGCATATGGAGAAAAGACTGGGGAAGTCCCTACCCTTTTGCCTTGGGCTGTTCACTAAACTCATTGTGTGGCTAAGCTCTGAAGGAGAGTACTCACACTGGCCAATATGCAAAGTCAGGGAAAATTGTTTTCTTTTTCTCATTTTAAAAAAATGTTGGCTCTTGACATTCAAGGAGATCGCTGTCATAATGCCAGCTGCATACAAACTTAAGGAACAGACACTTCAGAGTCTAAATTCAATGATAAATTAAAATATCACAATGTCCAATTTGCAACAAAAGATTAAAAAACATACAAAAAAACAGGAGGTGATGGCCCATGCAAAGGAGAAGATTAAAGCATTAGGAACCATCAAGAAAGAGGACCAGACCTGGGACATACCAGACAAAGATTTTTTAAAAATCATCCTAAATATGCTCAAAGAGCAAAAAGAAAACATGGACAAAGATCTAAAGGGCACCAGGAGAATGATAGATGAAAACAAAGAGAATATCAATAAAGAGATAGAAATTATGAAAGTAAACCAAACAGAGCTGAAAGCCACAATAATAAAAGTTTAAAAAAATTCCCTAGAGGGGTTCAGCAGCATATTGGAGATGGCAGAAGAAAGAATCAGTAAACTTGAAAAAAAGAGAATTAAAATCATTGATTCTGAGGATCAGAAGGAAAAAAGAATGAAGAAAAGTGAACAGAGCCTGAGATATCTATGGTTCACCGTCAAGCTTACCAATAAATGCATTGTGCGAGTCCCAGAAGAAGAGAGTAAAAGGCAGATTTAAAAAATAATATCTTAAAATCCCAAGTGTAACAAAAGAAATGAATATACACCTCCAAACAGGTTAAACTCAAATAGACCAACACCAAGAAATATTATAATTAAAATTTCAAATGCCAAAGATAATGAGAGAATTCTGAAAGCTGCAAGAGCAAAGTAATGCACCGTGTACAAAGGAGCCTCAATAAGATTAGGTGCTGATTTCCCATCTGAAACCATGGAAGCAAGAAGGCAGTGGGATGGCATATTTAAAGTGCTAAAAAGGAAAAAAAAAAAGCCAACTAAGAAGTCAATATCTAGCAGAACTGTCTTTCAAAAGTGTGGGAGATTGGAAGCGGGTGTGGCTCAATGGATAGAGCCCCCGTTTACCATATGGGAGGCCCGGGTTCGCGTCCCGAGGCCTCCTTGTGAGGGCACGCCAGCCTGAGCGGTGCGGTGGGCTGATGCAGCAACCTCACGGCAGGAAGTGGGTGTGGCGCAATGGATAGAGCACCCGTTTACCATATGAGAGGCCCTGGGTTCGCTTCCTGGGGCCTCCTTGTGAGAGCAGGCCGGCTCGCGCGGCGCCGTGGGCTGATGCGGCAAGACCTCACAGCAAGGGGGAGATAAGCAGACACAGAGAAGACACGCAGCGAATGGACACAGCAACACAAGCAGCAAGGGGGGGATAAATAAAATAAAAAATAAATAAATCTAAAAAAAAAAAAAGTGTGGGAGAGATAAAATATTTCCAGATAAACAAAAGCTAGGAGAGTTTGTCACTACTAGATGGGCCCAACAAGAAATGCTAAAGGGAGTTCTTCAGGTTGAAAGAAAATAACATTAGACAATAGATTGAAGCCACATGAAGAAATAAACTTCTCCAGTAAAGGTAATAACAGGGGTAACTATAAATGCCAGTATATTATTTTTTTGGTTTTTAACAACACTTTTTTACTCTTTACAGGATCTAAAATGCAAATGCATAATAATAATGATAAAGCAATGGTTTTCAACTCTCAATGTATAAATAATTTGTAACAAGAACTACATAACGGTAGGGGAATGGAGGAGAAATATAGAAATAATTTGTGTATGCTATTGAAGTTAAGTTGGTATCAAAGCAAATGAGATCGCTATAGATTTATGGTGTTAAATTTAAGCCCCAAAGCATCTACAAAGAAAACATCATAATAATATGCACAGAAGAAAATGAGAAAGAATTCTAAAGGGTTCACTACAAAAGATCAACTAAATACGAAAGTAGGCAGTGATGGAAGAATTGAGGGACAAAAAATGTGACTTACAAAATCCAAGGAGTAAAATGGCAGAAGAAAGTCTTGCATGATCCGTAGTTACTTTACACGTAAAAAGGGTTAAACTCTTCTGTCAAAAGGCCGAGATTGGCAGAATGCATTAAAAAGGCATGACCAAACTATATGGTGTTTTCAAGAGAATCATGTTAAATTCAAAGACACAAGTAGATTTAAAGTGAAAGGATGGAAAAATATTCTATGAAAATCATAATCAAAAGAGAGTAGGGGTGGCTGTATTAATACTATACAAAACGGATTTTAAGTAAGAAACTGTTAGAAAGTATAAATATATTGATAAAAGTTTCAATTTTTCAAGAATATATAATGATTATAAACAAATTCACCTAAAAACAGAGCACTAAATTATATGAAGCAAACCCTAACAAATTTGAAGGGAGATATAGATGGTTTTTTATTAAATGTGAGAGACTTCAATACACCCCTTTCACCAATAGATTCAACATGTAGACGGGAGATCAATAAGGAAATAGAAGATCTATAAACAAACTAGATCTAGGAGACATATATAGAACTCTAATCCAGCAATAGCAGAGGATACTTCTTCTCAAGTGCACACAGATCACTCTGTAGTATAGATCATATGCTATATGGCATATAGGTCATATTGAACAAGTTTCAATAAGTTTAGAAAGACTGAAATTATATAATGTATTTTCTCTGACCACAGTGGAATAAAGCTGGAAATCAATGACAGCGAGAGAATTGGAAAATTCACACGTATGTGGAAATTAAACAATATACTCTTAAGCAATCAATGGGTCAAAGAAGAAATCACCAGGGAAATTAGGAAGTATCTTGAACAGAATGAAAATGAGAATAAATCTTACTAAAAACTTATAATTTCTCTCTGAACAGCATAGGTAATGATCAGAGGGAAATTTATAGCTCTAAATGTTTACATTAAAAAAGAAGAAAGATCTTGACTCAGTAATCTAACCTCCCACCTGGAGGAACTACAAAAAGAAGAACAAACCAAATTCATTGTGAACAGAAGGAAAGAAACAATAAAGATTAAAGTGGAGGTAAATGAAATAGAGAATAGAAAAACAATAGAGAGACCCAGTGAAACCAAAATTTGGTTCTTTGAAAAGATCATTAAGATTGACAAGCTTTTAGCTGGAATAACAAAGTAAAAAAGAGAGATGACACAAATAAACTAAAATCAGAAATGAAGGGTGGGGTACTACTATCGACCTTACAGAAATAAATAGGATATTAAGAAGATATTATGAACAATTAATTGTACAACAAATTAGGCAACCTAAATGAAATGAATAAATTCCTAGAAACACACAAACTACTTAAACTGACTCAAGAAGAAATAGAAAGTCTCAACAGATCAATAAAAAATAAAGAGATTATTAGATCAGTCATCAAAATCCTCCTAATGAAATGCGCGATTAGATGGCCTCACTGGTGAATTTTACCAAACATTTCAAGAAGAATTAATACCAATCCTTTTCAAACTCTTCCAAAAAATTGAAGGGGAGGGAGAACTTCCTAATTCATTCTAAGAGGACAACATTACCTTAATACCAAAGCCTAACAAAGACAGTGCAAGAAAAGAAAATTACAGACCAATATCACTTATGAATACAGATGAAAAAATCCTCAACAAAATACTAGCAAACTGAATTCAACTGCATGTCCAACTGCACATGATCAAGTGGGATTTATTCCAGGAATGCTAGGGTGGTACAACATAAGAAAATCAATGTAATGTACCACATTAACAGAATGAAAAGAAAGAAGCTACATGATTGTATACATGATATCTCAATTGATGCAGGAAAGGCACTTGACAAAATCCAGCTACCTTTCTTAAAAAAACACTCAGAAAATAGGAATAGAAGGAAATTTCTTTAATGTGACAAGGGTCATATATGAAAAACACACAGCTAGTATCATACTTAATGGTGAAAAGCCGAAAGCTTTCCTCCTAAGATCAGTGAGAAGGTGAATCACCATTGCTATCACCATTGCTCTTCAACCTTATACTAGAAATCCAGGCATTACTACCTGCTAGCAGTGTGACCTTAGGCAATTTAATTAGCTTTTCTCTCCCTCATTCATCTCATCTGTAAAATGGAGATTATGGTTGTATCTTCTCAAAGGATTGTTGTGAGGATTAAATGAAATGAACTGTGGAAAGCTCTGGGCTTAGTGATTGGTACAAAGAAGATGCCCAGTATATATTACTTCATGAGTGGATGGAAGCTGCACCTTGTTTTGCTTTTGCTTCTCTATGTGATTGGGCTTGATTAAATTCATGAGAGATGAGCCATCTTGATAAATATTAAACATTGCAAAAAGTCTCTATTGGGTAGTCAGGTGGGAGGAGTACACTAACACTGTACTGTCCAATCCAGTAGCCATGAGCCACATCTGGCTTCTGAGACTTTAAAATATGGGTGTCTTTTTTCAGTGTGACATACATACCAGATTTAAAAGACTTCATACAAAAAAAAAGAACCTAGAGTATCTTAGTAATTTTTAATGTTGAAAATATTATTTTAGATATAATAGTTTAAATATATTATTAAAATTAGCTTTTTTTTTTTCATTTTAAAACTATGGTTATGAGTAAATGTAAAATTACACATGTGGCTTGCATATTATTTCTTTGGACAGTGCAGCTCTAACCTCAGAGGCAAGGCTTCTCAAACAGAGGTGTGTCTGCTAGAATGAGAGTGTCCTTTAACGGTTTCTGACACACGGAGGGTATGGTCATGACAAAGCAGGAATGGTGGCCTGTTTTTGAGTCCAATTTATCTGGGCTTATTTGGTTGCATTCTAAATCTGGGGACATGTGGATGGCTTTGGGCTGTCTTTGAAACTTGGAATCATATGCAGGAAATGTTTCCTATGTGTTTAAATCTAGAGTGCCTGTGGAGAACTAATTTCAGGAGGCTGTCTTTGTTTCTAAAATGGAAGGCATTGAACTCCTGGGAGGGTATCTGCTCTTTGAGGCTGCTTTTGTGATCTGGTCCAGTGAGTTGTAAAAATATGAGATGCATACACACATATACACACACTCTCACACCTCCTTCCACTTAATTGACCACATTTGGGGGTAATCTTTTGTCGGTTGCATTTCAAAGATGATTAGAGCTAATGTGTCTGCATAATCCAAAGATTCTCCTGTGGTTATTTTATAATACAATATGTTCTCCCATTTGATACCTTTTTCAGGGCCTAATGTGTGAAGTGATGAATTCTATTTATAGATAAAAATCAGTTATAACTGTATGAATAATATTGCTCTGCAGGTGTTGATATCTTAATTTATATTTGAAAGTTTCTACATGGCCTTTAGGAATTCAGTTGTCAGGTTGACAAATTGAGAAGGAGATGATAATCTGTTATAAATAAATCTTTGAATTTGGAAAGTTATGGTAACAATCTCAAGATTATAAAATTGTAAGAGTTAGCTGCACAGAGCCCCAGAAATCTTTTTTATAGTGGTTTTTGGTATTTATTTCTCTTTGCATTACAGACATTTTGGAAAATGTAGTCAAGTGTATCAAAGAGAATGAAAAAGGATCATATTCTCCCATCTAGTGGTCATCATTTTGTTTATGTTTTGTTTATATTTGCATGACTTTAACTATTTTTTTGGCATTTAAAAAAAATTATTGAAGTATATCACACATACATAAACATGTATTAGTTTTAGTTGTGAACTTATAAAACAAACATATATAATATCATTCAGGGACATCATATCTCACCCCAACAATACCTTGCATTGTTGTGAAACATTTTTAACTAATGATTAAAGAGCATTCTCAAAATATTACTATCAACCAAAGTATTTTATATTTGGTGTATTTTTCCCCAACCCACCCTATTATTATTATTATCATTATCATCATTTATATATGAACATACATAAACAATAAGTGTATAGTAAAAGTTGTGAACTTACAAAGCAAACAGGCATAACACCATACAGGGCTCCCATACATCAACCCACTACCAACACCTTGCATTGTTGTGAGACATTTGTTGAAAGAATATCATCAAAATCTTACTACTAACTATAGTCCTTATCTTACATTTGGTGTATTTTTCCTCAACTCACCCTATTATTATTTTTTAAATATATTTTTATGACAGAAGTTGTAAACTTACAAAACAATCAAGAGCATATGCAGGATTCCCATACAACACCACTCTTTCAACACATCACACCGTGGTGGGACATTTGTTACAGATTATAAGATATCATCAGACTATTACCAGGTCCATAGCATACATTTGGCACTCTTTTTCCATAATCCGCCATTATCAACACAGTACGTCTTTGGCTTAGATGCATGAATATTACATAATTACTGTTAACCACAGTCCATTGATCACTCCAGTTGTATTTTTCCCATGCTTCTCCACATTTCCACCACCCTGAAATAATGATGTACATCTGCTCTAGCTCACAAAGGACACTCTTGTATTTGTACCACCACCCACAATTCTCATCCACCTCTGGGTTTACTGTGCTATTCAGTCCCTAGATTATTCCCTAGCTTTCTTTCATTTGGCATTTACATCCCTAGACTACCCTTTTCAGCCACATTCCCATTTATAAACCAGCTGTTATTCACTATAATGTGTTACCATCAACTCTATACATTTCCACACTTTTACAATAAAGTTAATTAAAACTTCTACATACATTAAACATCAGTACTCCATCTCAGTCCTCCTCTTATCTCCTTTAAGAATCCACCACCTACCACTAGGTCTTGAAGATATTTTCCTACATTTTCTTCTAAAAGCTTTATGGTTCTTGCTTTTATCTTTAGGTTTTTGATCCATTTTGAGTTAATTTTTGTATAAGGTGTGAGATAGGGGTCCTCTTTCCTTCTTCTTCTGGCTATGGATATCCAGTTGTCTTAGTACCATTTATTGAATGGACTGTTCTGCCTGAGCTGCGTGGGCTTGACAGGCTAGTCAAATATCACTTGACCTTAGATGTGAGGATCTGTTTCTTAACCATCAGTTTGGCTCTTTTCCAAGCCTCTCTTGCCTGTCTTTATTTTTCAGACTGTAGCACACCCTTTAGAATTTCCTGCAAAGCTGGTCTCTTGGTTACAAACTCTCTGAGTTTCTGTTTATCTGTGAATATTCTAAACTCACCCTCATTTTTGAAAGACAATCTTGCTGGATATAGGATTCTTGGCTGGAACTTTTTCTTTTGCAGTATCTTAAATATATCACACCACTGTCTTCTTGCCTCCCTGGTTTCTGATGAGAAATCGTGACTTAATCTTATTGGGTAACCCTTATATGTTATGCATTGCTTTTCTCTTGCTGCTCTCAGAATTCTCTCTTTGTCTTTGACATTTGACATTCTGATTAATATGTGTCTCAGAGTTGGTCTATTCAGATTTATTTGGATGGGAGTACCTTGTGCTTCTTGGACATGGATATCCATATCATAAGGGTTGGGAAATTTTCTACCATTATTTCTTCAAATATTCTTTCTGCCCTTTTCTCCCTCTCTTCTCCTTCTGGGACACCCATGACATGTATGTTTGTATGTCTCTTGCTGTTGTTTAGTTCCCTGAGACCTTGTTCAAGTCTTTCCAATCTTTTCTTCATCTGTTCTTTAATATGTTCGCTTTCAGAGGCCATTTCTTCAAGCTTACCAATCCTTTCTTCTGCCTCCTCAAATCTGCTATTTTATGATTCCAGTATATTTTTAATTTCATTTATTGCGCCTTTCATTCCTGTAAGATCTGCTATTTTTCTGTGTATGCTTTCAAATTCTTTTTTGTGCTCATCCAGTGTCTTCTTAATCTCTTTAGCCATCTCATTGAATATATTAAGGAAATTTGTTTGAACATCTATGATTAGTTGTCTCAACTCTTTTATGTCAACTGGAGGTTTATCTTGTTCTTTTAACCGGCCCATATCTTCCTGTTTCTTGGTGTGGATTGTAATTTTTTGTTGGTGTCTAGGCATCTGGCTTACTAGATATATTTATTCTGGGTGCCGTTTCTCTCCTTAGTTTAGGGCTTTCTTGCCCTTTTTCCCTTGCTGGTTGTGTAGTAGGAGTCAAGGATGTAGTTGGTGCTGTAAATTGTGGAGTGTCGAGTTGCTGGCATTGCCCCAGGGACTGATGAAGCTTCTCCCGCCTTTCTCCTTTGCCAGTGGTAGGGGCAGAGCCACAGCTGTGTGTAATAATCCAAGTCGTACAGGGCTAGACTCTAGTTGCCCAGAGAGACTGATGAAGCTTCATACCCCTTTCTCCGCTGCCTGGGGCAGGGATGGAGCTGTGGGTATGGGCAGTAGTCTATGCCGTGTGGGTCCAAAATGACTGCAGTTGCCCCAGTAGACTTCTGACTATTCAGTCTGTGCCAGCCGAATGTACCTGCAGTTAACCGGAGAGGCAGGTGCAGGTCCCACCAGCTTCCTCCCTGCTAGAGGTGGAGCTGAAGCCTAGGCTAGGGCTGCAGGCCAGTCTGGGTGAAAGAAGCCGGTCCCTACTGTCACTGTGATTTTCAGTCAGCCAGGCCTCCCCTTATGCCGGAGGTGGAGTCAAAATGACAACTACCAGCCTACTTCCGACCGGGACAGGCCCAAACCCCAGCTATTCCTAGGGTTATACTCCAGCCAGCGAAACCCACCAATCAGTAGCTGAAGTTGGCAGCCAACTGTCTCTCCCTCCCCCGTTTTTGGGAAATGGAGCCTCCAACTCCAGCCACAGAATAGCTCCCAGGCAGCTTGTGTCGCCAGAGTAGAATGATCACCAGCCTCTGTGGCATGGCCTGTATTTTCGTGGAGAGGCTGGTGCAGGTCCCCCCAGCTTTCTCCCTGCTGGAGGTGGGGCTAGAGCTTAGGCTAGAGCTGCAATCCGATCTGGATGGAAAGAAGCCGGTCCCTTCCAGCACTGTGATTTTCAGTCTGTCGTACTTCCCCTTGTGCCAGGGGCCGAGTTAAAATGGCAGCTACAGGCATCTTTCTGACTTGGACAGATTCAAACATTAACTGTTCTTAGGATTATACTTTATCCAGCCGGGTTTACTAATCAGTAGCTGAAGTTGGTGCCCAACCATCTCCTCCTACCCTGTTTTTGACAAGTGGAGCTTCCAATTCCAGCCATAAAATAACTCCTGAGGTGGCTTGTGCCACCAGTGGAGGATGGGCACTGGCCTCCATGGTGGGGAGTGCTCTACTGACGAATCTTCTCTACAGATGGGCAGTCTCCTCCTTCCATTCTTTCAAGAATGTTGCAGGATGCTCTTCTGGTCTCCTGGAGCCCCCAAACAGGTGCTTTAGGTAGCTTTGGGTGATTACTAGTTGCCATGTAGCACGAGCTGATTCTAGTTGCTCCTTACTTTGCTGCCATCTTGCTGGTTTCCACTGTTTATGTTTTAATGCATTTCCTTTTGCTCTTTTTTCCCATGCATATTTCCTATACTAAAAGTGGGATCATATTTTACTCACTTGGCAAATATATACTGAATTCTTATTGTGTGACAGGCACTGTACCAGAAAATGAGGACACAGTGGTGAATGAGACATTGGTCCGCCACTCCAGTGAGAGGGTACTTTGGGAACACTGAAGTACCATGGTAATCAAATGTGCATCTTACCCTTGAAAAAGGAAATCTAGTGGGAAGCCAGTTGATCTTGTGCCTCCTGAATTGTAATATAGAAACAGTCTCCTGTTTTTTGTGACTTTTTAATTTACTGCTCTTTGCTGTCAATTCTTATAGTGGTTTTACTATCATCCCCCCTACCCAGACCTTCTTTTATACCCAGCCCATTGCCAAGAGAGATACTTTCTTCTTTTGCCTCATGTTTTCTGGGAGCAAACTCAGCTTCACCCATTGGAAGGGATGGTTTTCATTTGCAACATCAGTGTTACCATGTCAGAACTTCTGGGCCTTGGTAGTAAATATCGTATCATCTATTTCTCTGGTGAGAAACAAGAGACATTTGGAAGTTAGGTGGGTATTATCTGGGTACCTGCTTTGGTATGTTTTAGTTATCTATTGCAGTATAACAAATTTCCCCCAAATTTAGGGACTTGAAACAGTGATATTCATCATCTCAGTTTCTGTGGGTCAGGAATCTGGGGGCAGCTTAGCCAATCCTCTGTTTCAGGGTCTCTAACAAGTTGTAATGAATATGTTAGTCTTATCTGAGACTTGAATGGGGAAGGATCTGTTTCCAAGTTCTTCCATGAGGTTGTTTAAGGAGGCTGTGGTTTGTCTCTCTCTCCGGGTGGGAGAGGAGACCCCGAGCTGGTGGCCCGGCCGGCGTGTGGGGGAATCCGGTGTGGAGGGCGACACAGTAAAGAAGCTGCGGAGACGAGGCTGGTGGCGCAGGTCTACTTTATTAGGGAAGTGCAGTACAATTTATAGGGTTTAGGGCTACCGTGTAGCCCGCTGA
>JAQZBX010104006.1:0-10993 GCA_029593785.1 Cabassous unicinctus | reverse complement strand
ATCCACTGAGCCACACCCGCTTCCCGTAAATAAATCTTTAAAAAAAAAAAAGCCGAGGCAGCACACTGCAGTGGCATAGGCTGCCCGTGCTTGGCCAAAGCCCACACCGTGCTGCTTGTGTGACATCTGCCACTTCACCTCTCTCAGTCTCTTCATAAGCAAACCTGGTTAATCATAGCACCTCCTCTAAGGTTCTTGTGATTAAATGAGATAAACTGTGAGCTTTCAGCACAGTGCCCAGGACACAGCGACACCCAATAAATGCCTGCAAACATGACTCCATCACCTTCACTTCGAAAGGGAAACGGCGTTTCAACAACAAACAACACACACAAACCGAGAACACCCAGTCTCAGCAGAAAGGGAGTCTTTAAATTGGATCTGTTTGCTTTTGGAAAAGTCACCATGTGGTCCTCACTGATTGTCTATCACCAGGAGGAGCACCGCTTTCAGTGATATTTGGGTTCTTTCTGATCTAATAATCGGCACTTGTGTTTGACTAGCAGGAGTGTCCTCGGGCCCGTGGCCAAAGGTAAGTGACCAACCCGGGGCCCCTGTGGCCAGGGCTCCCCCAGGGCCTCCTGACACAGCCAGGCCCTCCGCGCGCCCTGCTCCGGCGCAGACGACGAGGCGGCGCAGGCCCCTTCCTCCCCGTCCATGCGAGACGTGAGGTTTCAGCCGGACCGGCCTGGGGTCCGGGCCTGGGTCCCTCCTGCAGAAGCTGGCAGTTGGGGCCGCTCCACCCCGTCCCGGGAGCTGGCTGCTGCAGAGCCGGGTTTGGAGGGGCCTCTGGCTGTTCAGTCTCTCTCTGGTTTTCCCTGTTGGGACCTGGTGTTAGAAGCAGCAGCAGGATAGACAGATGGGGCCAAGGAGCCTGCAGATGTCAGAATCTAGAGGGAGATGCACTCGGGGTCTCAACGAGCAGTCTTGTCACTCTGGGCCTTTATCTTTCTTTTCTGTAAAATAGGGGCGATTTTATCCACCTTGCAGGTAGCACTCTAATAATAACGCAGGAGGGGATACCCAGGTTTTGTGGGGCCTGAAGCTGACACAATTTGAAGGGTCCTTTTTAAGAAAGAAGAATACAAATTTACAAACAAAAAAAATATGAAAGTGAATATTTACTTATGAGAAAAGAAATCACAACGAAGTAGTTTTTAAAACTCTGAAGAGGGAGCAGATGTGGCTCAGGCGGTTAAGTGCCTGCTTTCCACAGGGGAGGTCCCCGGTGCCCCCTAAAAACAGCGAACCAAAAACAACAACAAGCAAACAAGTGAAGGAACCAACCCAGGGAGCAGCGTGGCTCAATGGCAGAGCACCGGCTTCCCACAGACGAGGTCCCAGGGCCGATCCCCAGCCCCAGCACCTCAAACACAAAACAAGACAAAACAAAATTCTGAACAAAACCACAAGCATCACAAAGTCCAGAAAAATAATATGGTTCGTTAGCTGTCTGTCTTTGTGTTTCTATAATATTTTCCCTTTTTTTGCTGCATACATTTTGATAGCCTTTTCATATGCCAATGATTTTGTAATAACAGTTTCTATGGAGAGATTATAAAGTTAATGCAATCAGCCAAACCGTGTTTTTTTTATTACTGCTCATTTCAGCCAGGTGTCAAAGAGAAGCAAGTTCTCTGCTGGCAACATTTCACATTCTTGGTTGGAGGGATTTTAAGGCCTTGTTCCGGCTTGCTTCTCAGCATGACCCACAGTTCTGGGCCAGAACACACTCATTTCTCAGCGTGACTTCCGGCCCTGAATCCGTCGTGACGCCTTTGAGGTGGCACCGTTGGCCTTTCCGACACCAGAATGCCCAGCTCTAAGCAAATGGAAGCGATTTTGCAAGATGCAGCTGCCAGCCCAGACGGAACGTGTCCCCAGGCCTCTCTGATACCTGTGCAGGCCAGGACGAGACTGGCAGTGGAGAGCCACATTCTGTATGTTTTCAACTGAGGCGCTATCAGCTAAACATCTGTTAAATAAATCATGCTCCGTCCTCCTACCATGACAGTCTGAAAGGCCAGGCTTAAATTTAGAATCTCAGATGCTCCGAGCTTCCTAGCGGCCTGGACAGTGTGGGAAAGCTGGCCCTACCCGGGCTGGCCGCCCACGGCCTCCGAGCCCTGGCGTCGCGTCGGACTGTGAGGGGTCAGACCCCTCCCCTGCAAACAGCCGCTTTGGGCCACCCGCAGGCCTAGACGTGCTCATCTGTTAGGAGGCCACTCTGAGGGCAGAGGTCCCCAGGCTCTGGGATGGAGTTAGGAATTCAAGAGGTTTACTAGGGTGGGGGTGACAGATGAAGGAGGAAGCAGTGGGCCTGGGCGCAGACCTGAAACCTGTGAAGGGAAAAAGGGAAGGCGCTGAGGCGCGGCTCCGACAGAGCCTTGGGCGCCGAGGAGCCCTGCGTGGCAGAGTGGCTGGCTCGGCCTGGGCTCCAGCTGTTGGAAAGCCCAAAGGCACGCCAGCCAGGCTGCCAGCTGGTGGCCCTCCTCAAGAGGGAGCGCCGAGCAAATCACCCGCTCACTGCCGGCGCCCGCCCCTCGGGCTGCACAGGCCCCCGTCCCCACATGCGTCTGGGGCAGCCTCTCTTCCTGGAGGAAAACCTGGGGAAGGAGGTTAGTGGGTCCAACTGCACTCGCCGCCTCAGCGGTGCTCTCGAGGCCCCAGCTTGGCGGCCTCTCCACTGGCTGTCACCACTGCTGGCCCAGAGGGTCTCGCCCTGAGGGCCTGAGCCTTCCGCCAGGTGAGCCCTGGTGGAGCCTGTTCATACGCACCCTGGCGCCCCAGTCGCCGGGCAGCCGCTCTGCCTCCCGCCGGCGGCCCCTTGCTGCTGGTCTCCAGACACGGGCGGAGCTCGGAGCTCAGGGCCCGTCTGCGTGCCCTGCTGGGACTGTGCCCTCTTCGGGGACCAGAAGCTCTGACCCTTTCGGAGACCCGAGTTGTGGGGAGAGGAAGCTCAAAGTGGAGAATGACGGTGAGTGGGCACCGCTGCGTCACTGCTGGATCCCTGTGCCAGCCACACGCAGGCTTCACTCGGCGTGTGCTCTGCCTCGCGGAGCAGCTGGCGCCTGAGCTGCGGCTGTGCTCCAGGATGGTGCAGGAGCACCATCGCAGCCCCCGCTCACGGGCCTGGGACCCCACACTGTGCCCAGCTCCTCCGCGAGCCCTCACACGTGTCCTGAGTAGGAATGACCCGATGCCCTCCTCAGATGCACGGGGCCCAGTGTGGTCGGCTTAGGAGCCTCAGGGGCTCTGCGCCCATCTGTCACTGGCAGGGGGTCATTCAGAAGCAGCAGTAGCTAGATGAGTCTTGGCGAGTGGTCTTGCTGAGCCACGTGGAGCCCCCTCTCGCCGGTGTGGCCGTTCCATTTGTGCCCACTGAGCCGGTTCTGGCGTGACTTGACGTCTGAACAGTCTGTGTTTCTGCTGCCAGTGCTTTCTGGGGGCATGCACACGTGATGCAAGTATCTTCCCTCATGCCTACTTCCACACAGCTATGAACATGCCTTTTCCCCAGACCTCCTTGTCCCTGACATCTCAGTCTTCCAGGCTGGCCCCTGACCCACCTGCCACGCCATTTGCCACTGCCAAGTGTTCATGTTTCCTCATGTTTGAAAAATTCTCCTTCCACGCAGAGTGCATAAGCAGGTACACTGTGTGAGGCTCCACGCACTGGGGAGATTTTCTCTTGCCGCTGTCTTTCAGTATTCATCCTGGAATGCTGCCTTAGGTTCAGTTGCTCTCCAGTTTCCGCTTGCATCCACATACGAGGACAATCCATCTGTAAGTCAAGTCTGGGCTTTTTCTCCTCCTTCAGCTGCATGAGAGAGCCACCCCCCACTCGCCCCCACATGGCCACAGGTGTTAGCTGAGGCAGGGGTGGTGCTGCAGCTGTGGTAGATGACAAGGGGGCTGGGGCACCTGCTCATGCCCCTGGCTGGAGCCCCCTTGCCTTTCTCGCCCTCATTCCCTATGGCTGTGGGGTCCACCTGAGTTTATAACTTGGTGAGAACCTACTCGTGACAGGCAGTTTTAGACACATGTTCATTTGGTATCCCAGGGGTGGCTCCACTGCCCATGGCACAGTCTTGCTCCAGGACCGCCTGGCCTGCAATGTGATTCTCCCGCTGCCTCTTTCCCGCCAGTGACCCCTTCAGCTCTACAGGCTCTGCTGGGTCTGGAGGCCCAAGCGGCAGAGCTGCTGCCTGACGCTGCTGCGGAGCCTGGCCCTACTCCGGGCTGCGGCTGCAGTTTCCTGGCTGCCGAGACGAGTGTCCACGGCACGTTGGCTGCCCAGCGGGCTCAGCGGCTGGAGGGCTCCTCTGGCGGGCTCTGGGCTGCCTTCGCTTTTCCTTCGCATGACGATGCCGTGGCAGCAGTGCCCTCTTCTATTCTGGATGCTCCCGTGGCTCCCCCGCGTCTGAATTCCACTCTCCTTATACAGGACCCAACAATCTGGATTAAAGACCACCCTGATGCAGTGGGCCGCACCTGGCTGAAGGCACATCTAATTCACGGGCCTGCACCCGCCAGAGGGCAGAGCAAGAACGCGTCCAAAGCTACGAGCCGTCCTTGTCCCCGGCTATGTGAGCTGGAAGGGTATTCCTAGGTGTGGAATGTGCTGCCGCTGGAGAGAGGTCTATTGGGCACTGTGCTGCCTTTACGGCCATGGGGAACAGAAAATGCTCCGCTTCATCTTGTGCTTTGGCATCTTGTCCCGGTGCGCCTCTGACCCCTGGATTCCTGAAAGCTTGACTGATATGGCCCATGTTTGAGTTTTCATCAGGTTACCTTCCACTCTCCCGAGCACAGGGGCTTTATCCAAAGATGTTGTTGACTTACTGGATCAATAAGATGTTCTGTATCCTCATTAGGACAGAAAACAAGTGAGCAGGTTAAGTGGGCACTGGGAAAGGCTGTCAGTGTGAGTTGCTGTCCATTCCGTGTGAATGCGAACACTTTCTGGTTGGGATGAAAAACAGTCACCAAATCAGTGGCCACAGACCACGTACCTGAGCCCGTGGTAGTGTGTTCCAGCCAAGGTAACACGCTGGCCGGGGGCTGTGGGTGGGGCTGCTGCTTGGCTCGGTCCGGGTCAGTCCACGGTCACTCTCTAGGTCCCTTCTGATTTCCACAAGGGCCAGACTGGCCACCTGGACAGACACGGGTATCACCACTCACAGCTCCTTGAGTTACCTAAGGGCAACTCGGAGCTCCACGCCCCCTTCCGGGATTTAATCCTGGTTTAATATTGTTTTAGTTTTACCGTCTCGGCTGTGGTTTGGGAGGAACGTCAGTGATTTCCACTTGGCTTTCCCACTACATAGCTTTTACCCCACAGGCAGGGACCCCCTGTGGGAATTTCTCCAGTGCCACCCACAGTCAGGGGTCAGACGGGGGCACCGACAGCAGAGCGGCCCCTCAAACCGGACTTTGGCCAGGGCTCCAGTTCACCTGGTTCTTCGTACACCTTTATGCTAACAGGCACCATCAGGGCCTCTGGAGATCAGTGTCAGTGCAGGTCCCCAAACGGGCCTCAAAAGGTCCGAGGAACCCTCCTCCCCTCGCGAAAAGTCCCTCTAATAGACGGCCAAACTGCAAATGCGACGCTGCGAGGCTCCCTCTCCTGTGTACCCGGCTGCCTCTTCGGTCAATGGTTTTCAGTTCTGAAAACTGAGTCTGCACCAGAAGTTGGACAAGGAATAATGACTCTATTGAAATGACAGCCCTCAGCCTCCTCGGCCATTACAACTCTGTGATATGACCTTGCTCACACACACACACACACACACACACACACAGCAGTTTCCTTACTGGCCTCCCACCTATTTCACTCTTATGGGCACTGTGTTCTGCTGGCCAGTCCCACCACTCTCTGCAGGTCCAGCCCCATGGCTGCCACGCTGTTGCAATGCCTGGGACCTCCTGGCTTCTGGTGTTGAAGTGCCAAGACATCATCTTCTCCACTGGCACCCACCAGCCTCTCTGACCACCAGCCCTGCCTGCAGAGAAGCAGTGAACCATGCTGCCCTCTCACTTAGGGCTGTCAGATAAAAACAACAGCCACTGTCTTAGTTTCCCATCTGCTAAAACAAATGAAACAGTAGGAATTTACTGGACCGTGGTTTTGAGGCTAAGAGAAGCCCAAAATCGAGGCATGAGCCAGGTGGTGCCTTCTCCAGAAGAAAGTGGCTGCCTGGGGCTGGCTGCCAGGATTGTGGGGGCCCCTTGGCTTTTCCTGGCACCCTCTCCTTTCTCCTCCAGGGTCTTTCACTTCTGGCTTCGAGTCCCCCCGTGGCATCTCTCTGTGCCCAGCTCCCCTGTTTATGAGGATTTCCGCCGTGTGGGACGAGGGCCCCTCCTGCAGTCTGGGCATGCGTTAACCAAGACCATCCTCAGAGGTCCCGTTTGCAGGTGGGCTCACACCCAACGGAAGGCAGCCTCTGACATCCACCTGGAAGCCACTCGGATGTACCTGACGCCCCTGGCGAAAGCGGTGTTTTGGAGTTAGGTTGGCCTAAGACCCAGAATTGGCTGAAGAGACCATGATTTGACTGAGACCAGGTGTCTGCTGCCTGTGAATGGAGGCTTCATAGAGAAAGTTAAGTTATAGGAAAATGAAGCTCCCCTTCTTGCGCACCTGTTGGCAATCTGACATCTCACGTGCACGTCACAGAATTACAGCAGGGGCTGCGTGAGGCCACCAGGTGCGTCCCCTGGCCTTCTGCACCCCAGACCTCGGCGGGAGGCTCTCCGTTTCCCTCCTGATCTGCTCCGCCTCCTCCACTCGCCCTCAGCTGTGGGAAGCTGGCCTGATGGACTGCGCAAACTGCATGTGTCTGTCCTCTGGCTTCCAGGGGGTTTTGTGCAGCGGGAGGCACCAGCGGGAAGCGGCAGGGGTGGAGGAAAGCGGGCGCCGCGTTTCTTGCGGCCCCTGCCTGGCGGTCCTCTCCTACGGCTCTCTCCGGGTTCCAGCAGCTTCTCCCTCTTTCTCCTGCAGGCCCGTGGGAGGCGGGGGTCCTCCTGCTCTCACTGCTCCGGCTGCTCCCCCAACCCTGCACGCACTTTTTCTTGATTTCCTTTTACTTTTAAGAGTTCATTTTGTGACTTCTGTACACAGTCCCCTCGTTATGCTCCCGAGCCCCCCTTTGGAGAGGCCGTCGGTGTCCTGCTGGGACGCCGACCCCGCAGCTGTTGCCAGCACCCCTTTCAGTTTAAGAAATGGTGTCATCCACGGAGTCGCCAATCCTGTCTGAGCCTCAGTTTCTTCACTGTTAAATGAGGACATAATACTTCAGCTTCCTTACTTCAGGGGGATATTGTGAAAATTAAATGAGTCAACATAGCTGAAAAATGCTCTGAAAATGGTAACATACCAGAAAAAAGTATGACAGTCACTTGATGACTAGGACCGTTAAAAATAGTAGCAGCAATAAGGCTGCTCCTGCCCGCAGGTCCCTCCCTTCTCTCTAGAGCCTTCGCTGTCCCTGCTCACAGAGGGAGCTTGTGGTCCTGCACAGCACAAGGTCCTCGCACCCGAGACCGCAGCAGGTCCAAGGCTGTGCCGCAGCCCTCAGGGCCAACGCAGCCCTGCCCTGCAGCCTGTGGGCTACTCGGCCGCCCCAAGAGGCTGCTGAGGAGAGAGCCGGGCCCTGGCACAGAGGCCACGCAAGAGAACGTGGCGCATGGAGTGGCCGTGGCCAGGCGGGCTGAGCGCAGGACAGCTGCGCTGGGGGAGCCTCTGGCTTTCTGAGCCCATGTCAGAGGAGGTGCATGTCATAAGGCGCCTCCCTCACTTCACGTCTCTCACTCCGTCAGGGGTCTGCACGCCCATTCTCCGCAGCCACCCTGGCAGTTTGGCCGGTTGCCTCCACCTGACCACGCTCCAGGCTCCAGAGCCCCTGGAGCTGCGGGAAGAACGGGCATGCACCCGCCTAGGGCTGTGATCTGCTCCCTAGAGTGGATTATTCAGACATGTTTCTTCTCTTTTTTGCATCCTCAAGTAGTCCAGAGGGAGGCGCTCAGGAAGGCGCGGCTTTTACTCTCGGGGTGCTAGGCTGGCAGTGTCCCCAGCACCCACTCCATCTGCACTTGAGACGCAGGGCCATGGGGTCCAAGAGGAACACGCTCAAGGCTAAGTGAAGCTGTCAGTCGTGTGTGTCCCCTTTCCAAAAGCTGATCAAAAGCACCGCCCAGACGTCTGGGTTGCGTGGGCTTCTGCGTCCAGCTGGGGTCTGCAGCCCTCACCTGTAACGTGGCACCCTCGGGAAAGTCCGTTACAGTCTGACACTGAGACACAGCTGACCTGCTGGTCATGGACAGCTGCACAATGGGAAACGCCTGCTCCAGCTATAATCTGGCAGGGGACTGGACTTAGAAAGCCGGCCGGGGTTCGGAGGGATGGAGGGGCGGGGAGCAGCCCCTGTGGAGCAGCGCCTGGCAGCTCCGAGGAAAGGCCCACAGTGCGGCACACCTGGCCGTGGTCTGTGGAGTCGCCGGACGATTCGAGGGGGACTCCTCACTGCGCGGCAGAATCAGCGTCAGCACCCGCTGCCCAGAACATCTCAGGGGCCCTGCCGTTGGCTCAAGCTGTGGCAGAAGGATGCAAGACCGAGGCCTTTTGGAGGCTTCCAAATTTGAACCAATCCCACGGACACAGACAGATTTGCCTATAGAGAATTGTACATATTTGTCTGTGCCTGAGATTTTCATCTCTCTCTTCTTTTAAAGCCACACATTTGGCCAAAAGACAAAGTGGAAAGAATGTACTGTTGAACAAATATTCATCATGGTTGCTCAAAATGTCTGAAATGATGAACTGTGTGAAAAAATGCCTGTGGCAGATTGTCAGCAGGCTATATTTGGGGGTCCCCAGGCTGCCAGCCACATCCGCGCAGCCTTGTGTTTTTCCATTTCTATTTATAACCACCCACACACTCACACACAGAAAATGCAGTGGACATGGGACTTAGTTTCCAAATGTCTAAATGCTAGACCGTGTCGGGCTACCGCAGGTGAGAGCCTCCAGTGCTCCTGCAATCAGCCGACTCGCGGGAGAGGGATTGGAATTAATCAGCGAGCGGAAAACAACACAGTAGGACCTTTCGAGAATCTGAAAGTATGAAAGCACGTCTGTGTGCTTCTGTTTTAAAACTCAGTTCACTGCAACAAGGCTCTACTGAGCACCAACCGTGTGGAAGACTCTCTTGGGACCTAAATACGGGCGAGATACAGGCCCATTTTCCGGGCAGGTGCAGATCCTGGAAGAAAATACGTGACTCGAGCGGCCGCGCGTTCGATGTCCCGGGGGCGGCGATGTCCCGGGGGCTCTCGCTCGGCACCCACGCACCGGGCCCTTTCCGGCAGCCCCTGCGGCTCCAGGGACGTGGGTCGCGGGGCCTGGCCGGTCAGGGTGTTCCACGGCCCTGGGCGCCGCGAGGCAGGTGAGCGGCTGCGACAAGGACGCTGCCCTGCGCTGGGTGTGGGAGGCGACGGGTGTCGCCCAGGAGCTGCTGGAAGCTGCTGTGTAACCACAAGGCGAGTCAAAGAGACAGAGCTAAGGCCTTCCCCGAGCCACCAGGAGAGTCTTACCTGCAGCCCTTCTCACGCGCCAGCGGCCGCTGTCCCGAGCAGGTGATCTTCCGGAGGGGCCCGTGCCCTGAGGCCTGAGCCGGGGAGGCTGTGGACCAGGGGCTCCAGCTCCAGGAGGCCCAGGAGTGCGGGAGGCTGGGCGTGGACGAAGGTGGGCGGGAGCAGGTCGAGGTGCGCCCTGGAGGCGGCTCCACGTCCTCAAGTCCCCCCAGGTGCCAGGAGTTGAGCCAGGTTGGTGGGTCAACTAGGAGGACGCCTGCCGCCCGGGGGAGGCCAGGCGGCGCCTCAGGTGACCCTTCTGTTTCGTCTGTTCTCGGAGCCTAAGAAGCAAGGCTGAGCAGCGCCCAAGGCCAGGGTCCGACGCGGCACCGCCTGGCGCTCAGCCCTGCCGGGCCTCCCTCAGTACACGGAGAACCCACGATGTGCGAGGCGGTGGGCGCAACGCCCCCCACAAGCTCTGCCAGGTCCTTCAAGCGGGGAAAACACGAGGGAGAAGGCGGGGCCGGTTTCACGGCGCGGCTCGCGGAGCAGGCAGCTCGCCCGGCGGCCCGTGAGGCCTGGACTGGCACTCTCGCTCCAGAACTCGGGGTCGTACCTCTCTCGCTACTTTCTTGGCTCAGCAAGACAAAAAGAGCTAGCAGGCACATCTGCTGCATTGCCTTGATTCCTGGCTTATCCAGAGAGCCAGGGGGAGGGGAGGGGAACTCGCTGTGTTCTCTGCTTCACCCCTGAATTGACGGTTTCCACTTTGGGGTTGGGAAGGAGCAAACCCAAGGTGATGGGCAGTGGCCTGGCCATGGCGGGGCGACTGGAAAGGCAGTCCTCTCAGGGGTCCAGTTTATCAGCTGAGAAAGCAGTGGCAGTGTTTGAGAGGGACCCAGGGAGGGATGTTCTCTGAATCCAACAGCAAGTGTGGCTTTACGGCCACCAGGACAGGACTGCTTAGGGTTCGGGTAACAACCAGACTTCTCTTGTGCAAAATCGTGGTGCATTGGCTCTGGGCACTGTGTATTTCTGGAGGCTTAATCTCAGGAAAACGACTGTAATTCCCCATTTGTTCACTGACGAGGGATAAGCGCTAGATAAAGGGAATTTTCCAAATAACTGAAGATTAACCAATTGAGAATTACGTTTGCGTTCTGATGGTTTGGCTCATCTTTCTGCCTTCTGAAGCAGACTAGGAGGAGAGATCGGGGGTCGGGGTCAAGAGCAGGGACCTCCTTTCTCCTGCTGGACCAGGGACAAGACTGCAAGGTGGACTGAGTCCAGAGTCAGCCAGACCCCAGTCTGCACTCCCACTGCCGCGTGCCAGTACGTGTGTCCTCACAGGTAACATGTGGACAATAATCCTTATACCTCCAGGTTGTTGGGAGGAGCGAGACCGTATACACAAAGAACA